>JAPMNP010707425.1:0-12054 GCA_029874935.1 Atherina boyeri
GTTTAAAGCCAAAAGTTGCTCCTTTTTCAGAATAAATTTGCGTTCTAAATGATTTAGAACACTATCTAAGGCTGCATCGAAGGATAACTTCGCGTCTGCTGCCATGCTGGATCCCTAGTTGTAGACAAACTGATTCGGTGTATCGCAGAGAAGACGTGATCGTCTTGCTGCTCTCTACCCGTTTTGTGATTGGTTCCCTATCTAACGGGAGATTTGATCCATGGTATCCAGGCTAGGATATAACTTCATTTATGTTAATTTATTCTAAATTATTAATAATGATATTACTATCAATAATAGTATTTATTATTGAAAATAGAAATAAGCGTTTCAAAGTTTCCAGATACAACTCAGCTCTATGACTAAATATTAGCTTTCTGAAAGAATTTACTATTGATCGTGTGGGGTGACCAGATTTAAGTTTACTGTGGCCATGGATCCTTTGGCCTCACCACAGTACCTGCAAATCTTTTAAAACTCCCATTCCAGTAATGTAAAGCGTCTTTGGGTGTCTTGAAAAGCGCTATATAAAACTGATGCATTTTTACTAACCTTATGTTGTGGTTTGTAATTAAGTCTAAAAAAACCTAAACTAAACAGAAAACATGTCAACATTTCACTAAAAAACAAAACAAAAAGAAACAATATTAAATGTGTTATAGAAGATGTTTCTTTTAATATTTTTGCAATAAACCATGAAATTCACTTCACCATAATTCTGACTGATTAAAATCTTTAAAAACATAAGTATTATTATACATCAGCTGTAAAAGTAATGGGACTTAAAAACATCAGCCAATCATTTCTTCTCTCATCACATGTTTTATTTGTCTATTGGCCCGTCAATCACTCAATCACGTTTGCCATTAGCTAACGTTGTTTTGAAGGCGTGGCCAGGGAGGGAGCTGTGACTCAAATCGGCTGGTCTTGTGCATTTACTTATTAAAAAACTCGCAAACGGTCTCTGCCTTCTGAATTGCCACAAACATCTTCTATACCACCCTTAAATTATAAACTGCAAAACATACTATACTTGTAGGCACAAGTACACAAAAACATTTTGTAAAAAAATAAATAAATAAAACAAAAATATCGAGCTACATTAACTTTATATATATATACACACATATGAAATATGCAGCCACATGAAACAAAAAATGTACATGATAAACATAACATACATGAAAAAAGAAATATTACATGAATCGATTAGTGCAAATCTGACTCAGACTGAAATAAAAAGTGAAAAGTTTTAATCAATCCTGTGTGAGCAAAACAAAAAAAACAAGCCGCTCTTTTGTGAGGAAAAGAAAGACATTCATAAAAGGGATTGAGTGCTTGAAAGAAATGTATAAAAAGGTCTTGTATAGCACAAAATAAATCAAATATTTGGCTACTAAATGTTGCTTTCTCTTTTAGTTCATGAATAAACAGGGGGCTCTCTGTCAAAAGGAAGAGACAAGGCAAGTGTAAAAGATTAAACCACGGAGATATCAAACACAGTCAAGGCCTGAGTACATTTAAAGTAGCAGGTGTGCAAAGGAAAATGATGACCGAATAAATGTCTGAGGTGCAAAAGACTTGCCGATGAGTGGAAAATCATTTGTCTGGTGAGGAAAAACCCATTTATGATTTTACAGCGCACCAAGAATGTACCCCAGGATGTAATAACTCAGAAATGAAACAGTGCATGACCCAATCTTTCTGGGTGAAGCTTTAGCCATGGCTTAGGTATATGCACCTGTCAGTTAAACACTTATTGATTCATTTACCAATTAAGATAATGTATGATAAGATAAGAGCCTTAGTAATAAATACAGTACATACATAAGCATAGGTGTCAATCATTGCATTCATCCTGCCACAAACAGGATTAATGCAAGGTTTTACCAGAGAATCAAATACACAACTATTGTTTCTGCATTGGGTTATGTTAAATGAATTTAATTCCTTAACTCTGGTCATTGACTGTCTTAATGACAATACCCCCAAAATGTTTTTATTCTATATACTGGTGTGCAGCCACCATATACAAAATTGATACGTGGCTCTGTAAAGTATCATTGCTGTATACTGCTGTTTAGATACTCTTGGTGTGAGCAGTGAACAGAGTACAGAAAAAAATTATTTTCAGGCATCATGGTTAGAATGGCCAAGGCAATAAATGCAATATGCCTGATGTCACACACACCTGCAGAGTAGCCGTAAGGATTCTGTAACTGTAAATGTACGGGCCTGCATGAGCGTGCATGATCATCTCCGTCTCCCTGCAGTGTTGCGCTGCCTCTCCTGTGTGATGTATGTTTCCTGAGAGCTGAAGACCTCATACAGGAAGTGTGTGAGGACTGGGATCAAAACACACGTAAGTGGCAGATGACCAGAAAAGGGTGCATCTGAAAATGCCTGTTTGCATACAGACAAATATTTGAGGACCTCGGCTGAACTTTTATTTCTCAGGGTCAAATGGGTGGGTTTGGGATGGATCAGAAAAGGTGGTCTGGATCAGGACAGAGTGCTGGAACAGAGATCAAACCAGGCAAAACAACAGAGCATCTGGGACAGGAGGAAGGTTGTGTCAGGATGATACAAGAGATCTGTTTTTTGGCTGTGACGCATGGTAAAAAGCAGAGAGAGCAAATCAGATAAATCGTCTTGCCCTTAAAATTCTCCACTTCCTTCCTTTTGTGCTTTTAATATCCCTCCACTTACGCTTTTCAGCTTCATCTGAAACAAAGATTTTCCAAGAAGCCATCCTGCTAGATCCATTCGGCGACTCTTCAAGGATGTGCTCTCTGGAGTATTCCTCATTACTGGCTTGACAGTAGTTTGCAATATACAGGATACAAAGTATCTCTGGTGCAGATGGTTACTCAAAGTTCCCATGATCCCTCTCACTTTTTCTCCATCACAGCAAATCTTCCACAAAGCCACCAAGAGAGCTAAAGGAAAGCGCATAACCCAACTCACTTTTTCTTTCTTTTGCGGCTTCGAATTGGCACATATTTGGTGTTATCCGTCTGTTTTGAGTTACACATTTAAGAACAACAGCACAGGGCTCATGAATATGGAGATAGGATTCATATGTGTTTGGGATTCTTGGGACATTTCGTATGAATGATTTTGTTCTGTGTAAAAGACAAGAGACAAATGTTGAACAGGGAAAAACAGAGAGGCACAATCACAGATCACAGTGTCAACACATTCACATCATTCAACCACATTAAACAAAAACAAATTGTTTTTCTTTTTTTTGTAGTTCTTCCCACTGATCCAAAAATAGTGATAGACATTGGAAATATGGAATTATGACAATGATTTACCAAAGTTGCCCTTTGACATGGTTGTTTATAAATTCGAAGGTTCTTGGAACAATTAATAAACACATATGGGCCACCAGACTCTTAAGTCAGGCATACACCTATTTCTAAAAGCTCAAGTAAATATCTACCTATCCTCTTCACTGTTTTTCTTACCATCCATCAGCTGCATATGTCGGATACATAAAGAAGATGCTCTAACTCTGCGAATAGTACAACACATTTTTCCACTGTGCCATACCTCAATCCTTCGCCTTTGTTTAAGCCTGACCCAAATTTAGCCCATCCTGAAAAGTGAGTCCAACCATGACCTTTGCTCCCAGCTGCCGTTCAGCAGCAGTGGTATTCTGTGGTCCAAGCAGTGAGGACAGCCAAAGCCCAAATGCAGTCTAATATGTGGCTTCAGCACTTCAGATGGATTGGTTGTTTTGATGAAGAAGAAAAAATCCTTTTTGAACAAACTTGGCATAAAAAGCATTCTTGGAAAAGATTTACTGGATGTGCCTCACTTATTGCTAGATCCCTGTGTCAATTTTGGCTAAACTTTGAAATGCTTCATGTCAAATAAGGACTGTGGTTTGTGTCTGTCAGGGACTGATGAAGACTGTGATGAAGACTGATTAGAGCTACATTTTGAGTGTACAAATTGGCAAATACACAAATATTTCAAATGCTATATATCTAAGATAAATAAAGAGCTACATCCTGCAACTAGCTAGCTTAGCATTGAGGCTGGAAGCTGCTGGCTAGCTTAATATAGATCCAAAAAAGGTGGGAAAAAAATCTCTTTATAAAATCTAACCTTTTTAAACTCTAGCTGTTTTACTATTTGGTGCTTGGAAGTTTATTTTATATGACAGCACTGTGTATTTCAAAACCTCCTGAAGGCAAAGAAAGGAACCCAACTAAGGAGGCAAATCTAGCACACCCTGTCGATTATATGTTGAGGAAAATGTCCAATCCAATATAAAAGTCTATTAGTCTTCATGTTTTAAGCCCATCATCAAGAAAACACTGAACAACAATGGTGTGCATGGCAACGCTGCAATGAGAATGACACCACCCTCCAAAAAGAGCATTACTGACCATCTGCAGTTTGTTTAATTTTCACTGATTATTTGAACAGAGCAAAACACATACTGTAGGAAGATGACATAATAAATCAGAAATAAATCAGAAATCTCCTAATGCGTCCAGAGTCCCAGCACAGAGGAATATAAAGTGAATGAACTCATCTGAAGTTTTCTAAATATCAAACCAGAGCGCTCTGGTTTAATATGGTTTATGAACGGATGAGACCAAAATAGATCTTTTGGGTTCAGTTGAAAACTGTTATATTTGGAGAAAGGAAAATATTGCTACTTAGCATAAGATCCTTTTCCCATCTGTGAAACATGGCGGCGGTAGTGTCATGACAGCATCATTGTTGGAGCAATTCATTCTGTATTATACCAAACTCTATTCTAAGGACACAACCATTCACCAAAGCATACAGCCCATCTAGACAGTGCAATCTTTCTGACTCAGAATAGAAATTTACCCAAAATAATGTCTAGAACAATGCAACAGTGCAAATTTTCCACACATAACTGTGACATTTGTGCTAGTGAAAATAAAAAATTGGAACTTACACATGAGTTTAAACAGTCCTCATTTTGTATTGGAAAGGTGTATGGGGAAGTTGCTGGTATCCATGTCATTCTGAGGCCTTTAGCATTAAAAACATTTAAATCTGCTGGCCATGAGAGCTACAATGTGAGATGTGCATGTTTGCATGTGAGATTTGCACGCTATTTTCAAACCCAAACCCTTCTGTGCAATTTTTATGAAGGTTTTAATTTGCAATAAAAAGAAAGTTTTGGGGGGGAAATTAAAAGTCTGAGAAAAGCCATACCCATTGTTGCTCACTTGGGTGGGTTTTACAACAACTATTCTGGGACTAGCAGTGTGCCATGGGCCACAAAAGTTTTTACCACAACATAAAGTAAATGCATTCTACCAATCCCACCAATAATTTCTAAAAGAGAGTTACTGACCTGCCTTTAACCTAATAGAAAAATTGTGGAAGGACTGAAGTGAGAAACGACCCACATCCCAGAGTGAACTGTCATGTTCAGAGGGATGGGCCAAGAACAGGGTTGATGTGAAAACTGATCAGCTTCATAAGAAACAGTTGCAGTTCTCTTTGGACAAAAGTGATCACAGCAGCTATTAAAAGAAAACATTCCCATTTATATGCCACTAAGGTATGCAATATCGAATCACTTTCTTCCTTTTCATTTCCTTTTAAGTGTAATCTACTTTTATGTTACACCAAAGCAATATCCTAATTATTAAGAGTTTAAACAGTTTCAGGCAAAACTATATATTTATCTAACCTTTGACATCATTATGCCATTTGAATTTGTTTTATGTGCAGATAGAAAAAAGAGTTAGCATGCTAATCAATAAATTGTTGACAGTAAAAGGCAGGTTTTGCTTCCTTTAGGCAAATATTGACCAACTTATTTTCTCCTGTTCTCAATCTTTATGCTAAGCTAATCTAACTGGCTGCCAGCTTGATATTAACCGTACGAACATGGGCCCCTCTCTCCTGAGCTCACAGAGTTCAGTGGGACATGCAGCAGACAGTGAGCAGACCGCGCAGGATGGATGTGGGCGTTTGTGGCTGCTGGGCTGAAGCACTTGGGCTAAACATAGTCTGACTGGATATAGTGGAAAGAAGTGGTGAGGTATTTGCTCGGAGCGGATGGGCGATGTTATGGGGAGGCCTGGGTCAAACAGATGGTTTGTGCTACTTTACTGTGTCTGAGCATGTGTGTGCTTTTTCATATATGAGCAAAACTTTTTGGATGTTCAATTTGTGCCTACCAGTGAGCCCCGGGGCTGCATGAGCATCTCTGTGGAGCTGTGGCCGATGCCGTTGGGGATGCCAGCTGTTCGGTGCATGGCACCGACCGTGCGTTTCTTCCTGGCCTCCTTGGCTGCCCTCATCAGCTCCACTGTCACCCCGAGTTCAGCAAAGTTCTGCACCCCTGGACTGGCTGAAGCACCTTCCTCCCATAGCCTAAAATGGCGATTATGGCTGACCGCTAAAGAGAGAAAAGAAATTGAAGAAAGAGGAGACGATAGGAGAGAGATTCTTATTTGCTGGAATGCATGTCAATGTCAATGAAGCACCACGGAGCCTCAGCCAGACGATGAGATCATTTTCACCATGGAGCCTGCATGTATTTCTATGGCTGCCTCCTACTTCCTGAACTTAAACTGATCATTCTGAAGGATTTGCCCATAAGCATGTATTATTGCGGGGTTATTTTCTGCATCTATCACTGATGAAACCACAACACAGGCTGGAGCTGCCAGGAGACAGGTCAGGATTTTGGAGTTGGCTGCCAGATGGTAGACAACAAATGAGCCATTTTGAAAACCTTCATAGATACTTTCACTATCTGAGCCAACTGAGCCATTTACTTCACATTCTTCTCTGTAGTTCTAGCTGTCTATGTAATCTGTTAAAAATCAAGACCCGGCTTTAGGTTCGTGCCACAGGTTCTGAAGCTTTGTGTTGAAACCCACAGAGCCACTGGCCTGGGCCAGAGGTTTTAAGGGCAGAGTGAGGTTAGCCAGAAACATGCTGACAAATGCTCTGATGGTTCTGCCTTACCTCACTTTGCAGAGCAACACACACACACACACGATCATGCATTTAAACTTAAATAGTCTTGACACATGCATGATCACACACACAGCCTGCCCAGCACACTTCACACACTATCTTGTTTCTTCTCAAAACTGCTATTACTTTTGCACTTAATTATATTTCCATCCTAACAAATTTCCCACAAACATCAAAAAACTTGAAACCTGATAACGCATCACATTTAAGACTTCAAAGCCCACTCTTCTTAAATGGCTTGTGTATTTTTTGGCCATCCTTTCATTGTCCCTTGCCCCATCTCTAATGGGCACTCACATTACAGCAATACGAACCCAAGGAAGGTCCCAAAGCTCCTTCACTGGTTTAACTATGACAAAATCCATCTCTGGCTTCCTTTTGTCCCCAACAACACACCGTTAGCCCACTGAGGCACTTTTATTTTCCTTCTCTTGCGACAAAGACCATCCTTTGCCATCTACATGGAAAGGATCATGGGTGTGTCAGAATCACTGGTGCCTGTCTGTATTTGGATAAAGAAGAACATCTGCCTCTTGCAGGGCATCACTGGGACAGCTGGAAACTACACAAAGCCACAACTCAATGCCCACCCAATGTTTACACATGTATGTACATACGTCTAAACGTCTGCCGAAAAAAAGAGAGAATACGTAAGTTTAAAGGAGGAGGAGAGAAAGAAGCTATTCTTCTACTCTCCCTGGCTCTGAGGGGAGTGGTCTGACCCCACCACACCCCAGCTATCATCACCCACCTTCACCAGCGCTGAACCCACCAATCCAGTCTTTACCGCCAACACTGTGGTAAACCAGCGGAAATGTGGGAAAGAGAGTAGGATTGAGTCGAAGAAACGGAGAAATATTAAAGATGTGGCTGGACAGACGTTAGAGAAACAAAGAGAAACACCATCTGGTAGTATTTAGACTGTCTTTTTTATATTCTTCCCTGCTTTCTTACATCTCTCACCTCATTGTGTAAGTGTGTATATGTTAACAATGATGCTCTAAACCTTTGACACATGACAACAGACAAAAAGAACTTCTTTTGTTGCAGTAAAAGCTAAGCCACTGTCCCTGCTTGCCCTTTATGAATCATTTTGAAATACTAGATTTTCTCTTGGTCTCCAGCAGTCCTTCTCACCTATGAGCTTGGACCACTGTGCAGGGGGCCTGAACAGCGGATACTGTTTTGGGAATGCCTGCGGGCTCCAGTGACCTGTAAAGACGAGGATGTAGGAAGCAGGACTCTTGGCTGTGCAGTCTGTCCCGTTGAGAGGTCGCAGAGGCCCAGCAAGAGCGAGGCAAAGCTTCACAAGCACGACGAGTAGCTGCTGCAGCCAACCACAGGTCAGGTGCTCTGATGACATCATCTGAAAGGAACGGAGAAATGAAAACGCATGTTATTCCTCAATTATGGTAGAGATGGAGGTCATGGTTTGCACACGATTACATTTCCTACACAAACACTGGTAGTGATCACTGTAAAAAATGCATCTCTTACCACTGAGTTTTCATGCCGTGGCACATTCTGAAATCAATAGCCGTCTCAGAAGCACACAAGCATGTCTACGCACATCGGCACGCAAAACAAAAATAACTTTACATTAACATTTAGGAAACCAAACCCAGACAATCCTGGAAAATCAGAAGAAAGGGGGAAATTCCACATCTCTGCGCTCATATCACAATACGTTTTATCTCAAAACAAAGCTCATTGAACCCAGTGACCTTCACGTTCTCAACTACAGAAATCCTCCTACTCCTTTGGGCTGGACTGAGTGCGTGTTGACCCAGAGCCAGTCTCTGGCATTGGGACAAAACAGTTACAGTTCATCGGGAATGTCTGTTACAGGAGCCGCCCTGAAATAAAACAACGTGGCTGACATCTCTGAGGATGGATGTAAATTCTGTCTGCTCTACTGATCTCACCGACTGACCATCCACTGACCAGCAGCTGCTGAGTCAGACTCACATTGTTAGGAGGCAGAGAGGGGAGGAGAGCACGTGCATGATGATCTACATAAACTTGAGTTTTATATTCACCATAATGTGAGTTTAAATGGGCTGTATTCATAGTGAGCACTCAAAGTGCTTTTATGCTTCATGCCACATCCATACACCCCTGGATGCATCCAAGGCAGCGTGGCAGGTGGTCTGATGAAGCTGGGGTCGACTCTTCGTCATGATCTTCAGCTGCCCCAAAGAAAGGGTTTATGGAAGGTAACAGAAAGAGATCATGTTGTAATTTCTTTGTGGGTTTTTCAGCAACTCTCAACATGCATTTTTTCATCACATCATCCTCTCCACTTTCTCCACGGTCTGATTTAGAGTATGACAGAGTCAAAAATGACACATCAATCATCCAGCAGTGCTGTGTGAAATGATGCTCGTGAACAAAATCTCCTTCTTGAGTCTCCTCTAAGTTTTTTTCAAGGCTGGATGCACCTTTTTCTTTTTATTTCTTAAATGTCTCATTTGTCCATTGAGCATTTAGAAGAAAAAAAGCATGACCTCAAAAGTTATGTCATACTATTGTTTCTTTAATTGGCTTGTGTTTTCAGTCTGATGTTTATCTGTTTTTCCTGTTTGCATGATACGCTGCCGTTTCCATGGATTTCCATACTATAACTAAAACTCCAAGCAGCTGTAGAATGCAGACAGTTAAATTTGGGTGAGTCAACCAGCACACAAACACGCACATGTGCACACAGACACACATACACACACACACACACACACACATACGCCATCCCCACACGTAACACCCATGTCCCGCTACATATTGTCCCTGAAGTCTATTTGCAGAGGTCAGATAGAATTACTGTGCCAATATAGCTGCAAAACTCCAACTCTGACACTTTTCTGACCGCAGCCTTATACGCCACTGAATGTTTTATCAATTCCCCATCTCTATTAAATGCATATTAACCACTGCACAGTTTAACAGCCACCCATAAAAATACCATGAGTATGGAGACACAGAAAGTCCAGCTTTGATCCTGATGCTCGTTCACCTGATAACTAACTTTGCAGCTCTGCAGGAGGCAGATCGAGATCCCGGTTTAGATGCTTAAGTGTCCAACTAATTCCCAAAAAGTAACTCAAACTTTGCTGTATTCTTTAATGTGACAATTTTGTGTTTGAAGACTTGAGCTGATGGAAATTCATAACCTGTATCTGAGTCTTACTTAAACAACTGTCGGCTATCTCGTATTTTTTTGGTACAGAAACAGGGATTCATTCTTGAACAGGTTTTTGCAAAGATTTACCTTTGTTGATATTTCTTTCACACACTCAAAGAAAATCAACATTTTTTGTATGAAAATACACTTCATGCAACTTGTCTGAAAAAATTAGATGAGTATGTTTGGTTTTGGAAAACTTTTCGCAATCCTTCTGAACTTGTCACATAATTGTCACAGCATAAAAACACATTTCTTGGATTTCTATTCAGACATAGAACAGGTCAGCACATAGACCCACACATGCATTTCTAATAAAACCAACACATTGTCTTTTTTTTTTTTATACATTCACGCATGCAGAGGTACACACTTATTTTCCATTAACACAGAGTTTGCAGACACATGCATCCATGCCACAGACTTGGTCTCATCAGTCAACTAAGACAAACACACACAGCAGTTTTTCTGTCAGGCACAAGACACAATAAAACAGGAGAATGTGGCGTGGAGCCAAACATGGCGGCTGCTGCCCTTTGGGCACCTTTCTTTGTGTTATTAGAGCAGCCTCATGCAGAGATAATGCAAACATTCACCTTAGCTCATATACACAGACATTCAGTCATACACACACGAGCACAGATTTGTGCACACAGACCGAGATACGCTCCTTTTTAATGAGAAGACAGCAGAGAAGTCTTTTTCTTTTCCTTTTTTTAAAAATCTTTTATTGGGCAATAGTAGACTCCGGAGCTTGTGCTAAGAAAAAAAGATGCAACCATCTGTCTCGAATTACCCTCTTCATGCACGGCTGTTTAGCATGACTGTTGCTGACATTTCATTCATTCGTGCATGTACACAGAGACACAGACAGTCAGCCAGGTGGGCATCACAACAGGAGGTCAGACGCTAAAGCAGGAGTTCAGACACAGAGAGGAGTGAGGGAGCTGTAGTTAAGAGAGTGAGGATTGACAGTGCATGCACACATCATGACAACAGTGGCATTGCTGAAATGCAAAAATATGTGTTAAATCTGTAATAATTTGGCAACAGATGTTCTATGTTTTATCTTTATCGTCACTACCATAGGTCGAAGAAAGACATAAAGTTGCTGATGGAAACTAAAGTCATCTATCTGAGATGCTTTCCCCGAGTATTCAATCCCAAGTTTTATTTCTAACTTGTACCTTTAATCTATACAAGCTGGGGATATGATGTGTTTTTTATCATGGGGGGAGATATTATTTACTTCATATAATTAGTAAGAACTCAATTGATTAATGTTTAAGATTACATGTTGCTGCATATTGTAGAATCCTTGTTTGTGTGTTTATTCATGATAACACATGGAAAATTAAATATAATGTAAGAAAAAACATTGATACTTTATGCAGGTTTTCCTAGCAGTGGTTGTGTAAAGCATTTCTTTTATCACATCTTTTCTTTTATTACAATGGCAACATTTAAATGATTAATTTTTTGGTTCTGTGTTTTTTTTACAATAACATTTTCGTTTTGCTGTTTTGCTGCTTTGACACGGTCTAAACTTTTGCATTTGCATCGCATCTTATCAAAGCAAAGAGACAGGCTGGCTGGAGCGGATCTGACAGAAAAAGCCAAACTGAAGCAGACTTTGTGTTGCAGAGAATGAATGAAGTGGGCTCAGTGTGCGTTCCCTACCTGTGTTGGATCAGTCAGTGACAGAGAGAAGCAGCAGCAGATTCACAGGGAGGATAACGCTCCGCTCACTCTTCTCCTCTTTCCCTCTGACTGGTACAGCCTTATCAGCCTTTATCCATCTGCTGCCTGCCTTTATCTCTTTCCAAATTTCTCTCCTCCTCCCTTCTCTCTCTCTCTCTCTCTCTTTCTCTCTCATTGTA
>JAPMNP010707442.1:0-10609 GCA_029874935.1 Atherina boyeri
TAAACAATAACATCATTTGGGGGCTGCAAATCCATTTTTGAAATGAGAATATCCTGGCTAAATTGTGGTTGTCAATGATATAAGTATTTGAAATTAACATAATGTTTAATGTTTTGTAACATATCATCACCCACCATTTGATAATAAAGATTAAACATAATTCTTACATATGGCACCTTTAAAGCAATCTATAACCTGCTCCGTTATGATATTCAAAATGTATTTAATTTTTTTCACAGAGACGGTTTGTAGTCTATAACTTAAAGGGGGAAAAAATTCAAAACATTTGTGTACTTGCACAATATTAAAAACTTTTTGTGTTGTTATATGTGTTGTGAAGTTGTTAAACAGACTGAATGGGGGGCTCAAGCAATGTCCAAGCATGAGCCAGCTCAAGAAGCAGTACAAACGCATGGTTTTCACATGGTACAGGGAAGAAGAAAGAGGTTGACAATCATGAGAGCGTTTACCCTTATCACTTTTTGTAAAAAATTTTGTTTTCTGTTTATTATGTAGAAATTGTTAGTTGTATCCGTGAACATGTTAAAACAGGAAATTAACTGATTTGACAGCAGATAACATTGCTGTAAAATGGAATAAGGGATGGGATCAAATAAACTCATGCTTCTTACTACTCCTTTTCTAATGTGTTTGTTAGCTATGTTTTTCTTTTGTTTTCTTACCTAATTCTAATATTGTGTGTTGTACAATTTCATGGGATATGCCATTATGTAATGTGCCCTAACAATATACATTCATTCAGCTCATCCCTGTAATCCTGCAGGTTGACGCGCCAGACCTGTAAGACACAGGAGCCTGACACAATTCAGTAGGTTGACCACCAGAGAGAGCTGCAGTTTAGCTATTTAAACATAGACTCACATGTATGTTGAGTGTCCCAAATCCAGACTCTTCTACTCGTGTAACTTTGCTGTTTTATTATCAGAGCTTGAGAGAAAGACACCAAACACAACTCATACTGTAGCTTTCTAGGGTTTTGTGACACAGCAAGTTTGAAACTATGACACAGAAAATAAAAGAGAATAAAACCAACAAACCACTGAGACTGTCATGTCAAAATAACAAGCAACAAACAAAATCTGCAGCAGTATGTTTTACAGCATTAAAGCTATGCTCAAACATTCCTTCTGATCATTGAAAACAGGAGAATTACTGAGTGCATGTGCATTCAGTTAAAACAATGCAGAACTGCGATGACATTACTGGAGGCTCTTGGATTATTTCACAATTTATTTTGCTTTCTTTTTTTTCTATCAGCCTTTAATCCAGTTAAACCTTCAGACTAAAAGCAGTGCCACGTGTGTTTCTTGACAGTGAGTGACTACACACCCTCACTTCCTTCTTGGGGTTGTAAATGTATCCTTACCTAAATGGGAGGTCAGTGACAGATGGAGACAGTTTTCTCCCCTTGAAAGAATTATAGCCCTAACACGCTGCAAGTACTATAAAATGACTCTTATCTGTAGCATCTTTGCTTTAGAGGTAAAAACATTCTGGTTAGTTTGGGTTTACTTCATACTGTCACCAAACAGCCTTAACTTTAGATTAACTGTGCCCATTCAGCAGATAATGGCTTTGGGTTTGGGGTTACCACAGAGCTTTTTTTTAAAAATCTTGCAACCCGAACCTTTTTATTACACCTAAACATGGTCACAAATATTTTAGATATTTCCCTCTTCTTCTTTTTAAGATAGTTAGAATATCATGGCCAATAAAAATGAAAGAATGTGAGATAAATGTGAAACTAAAGAGGAACTACAAACACAGACACACAAAGCAAAACCAAAAAAGGAAAAAGGAAGAAAAATAGATAAATAAATGAATAAATGGATAAATGTATAAAAGGAAGAACCCCTTTTAGCAGACAAAAATGACTGCGTTACCAGATGGGGAACAGACAGCACGTTTCTAATGTATTGAATAACAGTGAGAAAATTAGGAATATGTTGAAAACGATTTGGGAGGATCTTGTTTTATCGTCTTGGACGATATGTTACCAATGCTTCATGGAGCCAAGCATTGCTCAGATCTACATAACATGATTTACCTTGTCACACTGACAACCAGATATGTGGTGGGATGACACATCTACACTTTACTCTATTTTTGGTTAAGTTGCGTCATGTGTTACTGCCTGAATATACCGTACAGCAATTTTATTCATTTAAATAATTTGCAAGTATGTCGATATTAAAACTGCATGGCTGCATGCTTCTACTGTTGCACTTGAGTGATAGCTTGTCACAATTATCAACGCATGGAATATTTAGCTTGGTATCACCTTGCCTACAGAGTAATAACTTCATTAGTATATGAAGCTCTCATTATTGTAAGAATGCAGAAAATCCTGATGGGTTCATAAAAATGGTGGTGTGATAAATGATGATTAATAAAATAATTATTGCGTGTGAATAGTAAAAGAAAGATGAGGTGTTGATAACGGGATTGGGAAAGAGGGGGGAATTTATTCATAGATGGAAATGGCAAGCCAGTGAATGTTTCAGTATTCAGAGCAGAAACTCAACTGCATCACTTGCTGAAAGTTGAAGTAAACATGACTGAATGTGCACGCATGTATTTCTGCTCAAACACGCTGTGGGAACCTAAGATTGATGGGATATGTTAGCATTTAGAGTCCAGCTTAACAAGTAGGGCAATAGGCTTGCGTGTGGACAGTGTTAAAGAGTGGAGGGTGTCAGAGGGATCAAAAGTCCCACTGCTTTTTTTTTCTTGCTTTTTTGGCAGCACAGAGTAAGGTGCCAGCCCAGTGTCACCTAATATTGTAAAACTGTATGACGTCAAAGATTCATACGAATAAAATCATATGCCTACATATGATTTTATTCGTATTTTTTATTCGTATTTTTTATGCTTTATAAAGCATAAAAAATTAATGGTAGTGACTATCAGATATGCAGCAGGAAAAGGAAGACATCTCGAATCACAACCTCTAATCAACTCTGATCTCTTTTTTATGGGAACAGCGGTTAATTTGTCTTAATATTATGAAATATTAAACCATGAGCATCGAGTAGGCTACCTATCGCTTGCTAATAGCTGACGACGTATTAAATCCGAAGTGAAGACAGGCACGCGCTCATGTTTCAAAGGAAAGTTTCGTGATTGGCCAGGTGAATAAAACTTACACCCGTTCTCCAATTGTCAATATTTGGTCAATAGGCCACATTTTTTCGAAAATATCCCCTGACTTTGTTACGAAGGCTCAGAAAACAATATCCACATTTTTAAAGCCCGGTTAAATAGATGGTCAGTGGTTTACTTTGAGTGTAGCAGTCCCTAAATATGGCCCTTTGGTGTCACCAGCTGTTGCGCGCACAAGAAAGTAGTCCCGACTAGAATAAAAACCGGCTCCCCCTCAGTTGGCGTTGGCGCCACCCGTCCCTGCAAAGCTCACCCACTAGGTGAGTAGCCTAATATCTTCAAGGTTTAACTAAATGGAGAGCAAGTTGAAAACTGTTGTGTTGTGTTTATAGCCTACATGGGGACAGGGGTTTAGCTTAAGATTTGTATATTAATTTATTTAAATGACTATTTTTTTACTTTGTTCTTTTTGTGCTGATAAAATACGGTTTTTATTCTACTGGTTAAGATACTTTTTTTGGCTCTTATGATTAATAGCTTAACTCATCTGGCAGTATGCAATATCAATAGGCTACATATGTATTTCTGAATTTTACAAGATACCTTTCCTTATCAAATAACCTCTTTACCTCTTCCTGGTGCTCTGTAATCTGTGTTGTTCATAAAGTTGCAGCATTTATTTTGAGCTGAATTTGTTTAAAGCACACAGAGCATATGCAAACGTGTGGCATTGAATATTCTAGTTACTTAAACAAATCAATGATTGAGATTATTTACTCCTGCTTAATGACAGTGCTTGCATGATTCAACACAAAATGCATACTTTGGATGAATGAGAGCGGGAGCAGAGTCCCACCACACGCACATGCAACAGGTCATCCAACACTGACTGGTTACATGCATTTGTTAGCCTTGTATTCTTCTGCAATCAAGGGTCAACTGATTGTCACTCAATGTTGTCACTCAATGTTGTCACTCAAACATGCTGCACTGCATGAGACTTAAAAGTAATCCATAAAGAGGACTCATCGCTATTATGAGTGTGCACTTCTCGTTGTTTTTATAGCTTTGTGGCATTTTGTTGTTAGCATATCTTCCCCTTGGATTAAGTGCTGAATGCATTGTTTTAATCTTTTAATGACAACACATACTATGCACGCTCATCAGCCTACATAAATATTCATAATTCCTATACCTTGTTTCTTTGTCTGTTTCATAGGACTTTTCCTGCATACACGGATCCAGTCATGTCTAAGTCAAAGGATTCAGGCTCTTCCATCATGCATACTCAGCAGATGCATGCTGCCATGGCAGACACTTTCATTGAGCATATGTGTCTGCTGGACATTGACTCTGAACCTGCAGTGTTTCGCAACACTGGCATCGTCTGCACAATCGGTCAGACACATTTCCAACACTCACTGTTTTATTCTCATTACATGCAAATTCTGCTCATTTCCATAATGCAACTATGTTTGAAACCTCCATATGATTGTATTAACCTGACTGTCCTTATGCAGGACCTGTGTCCAGATCTGTGGACATGCAGAAGGAAATGATCAAGGCTGGGATGAACATTGCAAGGATGAACTTCTCTCATGGCACACATGAAGTGAGTGAAGGGCAAGAGATATTATGGTGCCTGACAAAATACCTGGATTAAAATCAAAGTTGTGAGCATTAAAAGTAAATATAAATGCTAAATTCAAACTGAGCAGTTCAGCAGCAGAACCTTTATTGTCCTCTGCCAGCAGTTCTATGATGATTTACCCTTTACAGTTGGAAGCAACAGACAGTGTGACATTTCCTGTGGCCTGGTAACTTTCTGTAATATGATCTGTAAGCTCGTACTTGACCATTCAGTTTAAGGTCTCTGTTGTAGCTCAAGGGCCAACTGTAGCTCCGTGGTCGACCCTACACCACTGACCCTTTGCCTTTAAAAGTCATGGCTCTTTGAGTGACACCTGAGTGGACTACATAGTTAGAACTTGGATCTTGAAAGACTTTATATGCAAAGGAAGATTTGCTGTTAGCTCAATCAGTATTTATAACTCCAGAAAATCCCAACCAAGAGAGTATAAGATTTGTTGAGAGAGGAGAAAATAAGTGTGACCTGTCATTGGTGTGGCAGTAGTCAGTACAGCTAAAAATAGGAATCACCCTCATAGCAACAGTAGGAGATGAAGGCATGTAGGGAAGAAACAGTGTGGCGTCGATACTGACTGAGATGCAGTTGGTGTTGTCAGTAGTTTTAATTTCTAAGGCAATTCTCTTTGCATGTGATACCCACATTATCCATGTGAACAGGTGCCAGCCTTTTGCATTTTTGTAATATTTAGTAGGAAACAGCTGTACCTAACATTCCATGTCAACTATTTTTAGCACAAGGAAACTGCAATTCATGGGCTAAAAAGGTGTTGCAGCTATGTATACTGAATTTAGTTTTGCAGTCAGTGTCAATCTCTCTGTGTGCCTGTGTGGCCACCTGTTGTTCTGCTAATTTCGGTTTACTTTTTTAGAGTGTGACACATTTAGAGATAACCTTTTGTCCATTGAAACAGACTCAGAAAAAAAACATTGCATAATGCCGTAAAGGTAGACTTGAGGTTTTAGATTATAGATTTTCTGTACAATGAGATTTGTTTATTTCACAGTACCATGCTGAGACCATCAAGAACGTCCGTGAGGCAACTGAGAGCTTTGGACCAGGATCTCTTGAGTACAGGCCTATTGCCATCGCTCTGGACACCAAGGGACCAGAAATCAGGACCGGTCTTATCAAGGGCGTAAGTTCGTGTCAAATCATCTGCTCTCACATTAGGCCATTTCTTGTTATTTATGGAGAACAAGTAGCTGAATGAGTTCTCTTTTGATCTTGTTCAGAGCGGCACAGCTGAGGTAGAGCTCAAGAAGGGTGAAACCATTAAGATCACACTGGATGACCAGTACAAGGAGAAGTGCGATGAGAAGATTCTGTGGCTTGACTACAAAAGCATCACCAAGGTTGTACAGACCGGATTCCACATATATGTTGATGATGGTCTGATTTCCCTTAAAGTCAAAGAAATTGGTAAGCACATAAAAATGTATTGTTTTTCGTTTTGTTTTTTTTTCTTTTCTAAATTGTCTTTTAGTGTTTCTTTTGTGCCTGACTGTGGGAATATTTCTGTGTATCATGTTTGTTCTAAGGTAATGACTTCATCATGTGTGAGATTGAGAACGGCGGTATGCTCGGTAGCAAGAAGGGTGTCAACCTCCCCGGAGCTGCCGTCGACCTGCCCGCCCTGTCTGAGAAGGACCTGCAGGACCTGCAGTTTGGCGTGGAGCAGGGTGTCGACATGGTCTTCGCCTCTTTCATCCGTAAGGCTGCTGACGTTCATGCTGTCAGGAAAGCACTTGGTGAGAAGGGCAAGGACATCAAGATCATCAGCAAGCTGGAGAACCACGAGGGCGTACGCAGGTGATTGGATTACCAGGAGTAACAACAGAACCCGTATGAAATTGTTTACAAGTGTTAAGCAATTCTTTTTCTTTTTCTTTATTAGATTTGATGAGATCTTGGAGGCTAGCGATGGCATCATGGTTGCTCGTGGAGACCTGGGCATTGAGATCCCAACAGAAAAGGTCTTCCTCGCCCAGAAGATGATGACTGGCAGGTGCAACAGGATCGGCAAGCCCATCATCTGTGCCACACAGGTCTTTGTTATGTGTAGGAGTACAATCTAGAGGAGAAGTCAGTCTATTTGCAGACATTAAATAATATTGCTTGTCTTGTTTTTTACACAAAAGATGCTGGAGAGCATGACCCATAAGCCCCGTCCAACCCGTGCTGAGGCCAGCGATGTTGCCAATGCTGTGCTGGATGGCAATGACTGCATCATGCTGAGTGGTGAGACCGCCAAGGGAGACTACCCTCTGGAGGCTGTGCGCACACAACACATGGTAAGACTGGCTTGGTAGCTGCTTTGTAACATTACACCCATTGGTAATTGCAATAATAGAAGAGTTTGCCCATATTTTTACATGTTTTCATCAGTTTGATGCCAAAATTGTTCCTAAACTGTTTGAAGTTACTGTAGCAGCCAGGGTGCAAAAAGAAATATTATTTTAGCATTCTCCTTTACAAGGACTTTGCATCTTAATGTGCTCAGAAATTTACAATATCTATTGTAGTCATATATCCAAAATGGTGTCCCTTACTTTGCTTGACCAACTGATGTCTAAAATGATACAGAGATATTAATATCCTGTTGTGTTTGAAAGTTTAAAGAATTATAACTTTCCATATTTCTATACAAATATGACCTGAAACATCACCAGATTTCCTCAAAGTCCTAAAGGTACACAAAGACAATATGGTTAAACAGAGGACACAAATTATCTGTAGGTTGACTGTATGTAATGTTAAACATATTGTGCAGCAGTAGCTACAGCTAAATATTTTAATAAACTAATTATAAGTTATTATAAGAATTTTAACTTACTTCTGAGTACAGACCTTTTTCTTTTTTCTTTTTTTTAACTCTGGAGTGTTGTTAAATTTAATGACCTGAACTGTTCTTTCTGAAACAATTCCTGCTTAAATGCAGGATGTTGATGTTACCAATCTATACAATTTATTTTTTCCCTTCAAATCAAAACATCTGTTCCCATAATCATCGTCGTTTCATGATACGATTGGAGTCATAAACATCTGTATTAGNAAGTATGAGAGGCCTTTTCTAACTTGCTTTTTGTAACCATTTCTGTCTAGATAAGCATTGGCCACTTTTTCTCCAAAGGTCTCAGAAATATCACTTCCACAAATATGTGTTGGGAAGACTGAATTTTGAAAGATCCATGCACTATAAAGAGAACATGGCCCCTACTTACTACTGGTCACCATCCCACAGATTGAGAACCCCTGATGCTGAACTTTTACTTCCATATGAAAGGTTTACAAATGGTATACATTTTGAAATGAGCAAATTTGGATAGTTTTCCTTAAAAGGTAAATGAGAAAGATATCTTTATATTTAGATAAACCAAAGATCATTTTCTAAATGGTTCTAAAAACTTTCAGACACCACTATACATACTTGTGGTTGAATATATCAAGACCAGTATAATAAAGAGAAAAGTAGTGTCCTCACTGTTTAACAAACTATTTGTTTTATTTGGGGTATATTTCTCCTCCCTCTAACCATCTTCTACCAAACAGCATATTTTGTGCTTTCTGGATTGTTCCTTGCATGATACTGTTGGTAAATTAGTGTTTGAGGGCCTGCTGTGCACAGCAGCAGCTCCTGGACATGATGGCTGCAGCTGTTGTTTAGTTTCATGCCTCAGTGTGCTTTCAGGGATGAAGAACTCTGAACTTCGGTTAATTATCGCTTTCTTTTATCCTTTAGAGTACAAACTAATCATAGTTTGAATTAGCAATGCGACCAGTCTGTCATTAACTATCTGTTTTCAAATATTCAGATTGCCCGCGAAGCCGAGGCCGCCATGTTCCACAGGCAGATGTTCGAGGAGCTGCGCCGCACCTCCCATCTGACCCGTGACCCCACAGAGACCGTTGCCATTGGAGCTGTTGAAGCCTCCTTCAAGTGCTGTGCCAGTGCTATCATTGTGCTCACCAAGACTGGAAGGTAGATCCACACTGTAACTCTTCTCTGAACAGCTCTGAGTAATAGTATCCATACCACCCACTGTGAGGGATGAATCGGATGCATTATATGTTTCCATCCCGCTGGCTGTGCTCCCTCCCTAAGACAAGCCCTAAGGTCATATGAAGTTTGCCAAATTTTGCTGCACTCAATCTGTTCTCCACTAGTGACATTTTAAGATTTGAACCCTGACATTTTAGGAGTTAATTTTAACTCTCTGTTCATGCCTCTCCTTGTGGAGGTTCATCCTCACAATATGTGACACACAACATGTAACACTGTCAGCTGGACTTCATATTTACAATAGTCCCACTGAACTAGTTACTGTTCATATCCAATATCAACTATGGATCAAAAGCCTGCTCTTTGTGTTGAATGGCTTAACTGTTTCCCTTTTCATAATAATTTATTTGGATTTTGGTTTTCTCACACAAACTCTTCCATTAATCCTCACATTTTTTATTGATGTCGGTCAATATTTAGTATTAGTATTTGACTTTAATTCCTAGTGTTGCTCTGTATGTTACCTATAAAGATGCACCTAACCAGATAACTCATAGCTAAAAAGGTGAACTGATGTTACCTTTGCAGAGTTTTACACCATAGTTCTGCCTCTTTGTAATAAGCCTCCTCCTTCTGCACAGGTCTGCTTACATGCTGTCAAGGTACAGGCCACGTGCTCCCATCATCGCTGTGACCCGCTGTGGTCAGGCCGCCCGCCAGTCTCACCTGCACCGCAATGTCTACCCCGTGTTCTACAACAAGCCTGCCAATGATGTCTGGGCTGAGGATGTTGACATGCGTGTCAACTTTGCCCTGGAATATGGTGAGTAGAAATTGATCAAAATCATACTTAGTTAAGAGGATTTTATTCATAGCTATGTCAAACTGTTAGAGGTTTCAAACCAAATTACTATTCAGTTATTGATTTATTTACTTTTACCATTCTAGGCAAGCACCGCAAATTCTACAAGTCCGGTGATGTGGCCATTGTTGTGACCGGCTGGCGCCCAGGCTCCGGTTACACCAACACCATGAGGGTTGTGCTGGTTCCTTAAATTTCATTAAAGGACATTAGTAAACATCCTTCCTCTTTTATGTAACCCTCCTTCCCTCCGTGTTGGACTTCCTGACGTTTTTTATAGCAGAAAGTCCAAACCAGGCTGCTCCTTCAAAGGACTTCACAGACATGATTCCTTTCGCCAATGTGTCCCCTTTATTGTCTAAATCCGGCTGCTCTTCTTGTTTTCTCCCATGTTTCATATATGTTTCAGTTGGTACATTTTGTCATTCAGAGGTTCAGTGACATGACCCATTAAAAGAAACTTTTGGATTGGCTATGTTTGTTTTACTCATTACGCTGTCACCAGATTGTTATAAATACTGGGGGAAATATAGATGGAAAGTATGTCAAATTTAGTTAAACCGAAACAAGAAAAAATATCAAAACATTCATGTTGGCTGCTGAGATCACAAGTGAATCATACTTGTCGGGGAAATCAAATATTTTCAGATGCAATGTGGCCAAAGAACCTAAAATCTCTGTAGTTATGAACATTCGATGATTAACAACACTTTGAAAAGAAAAATCCTATAAAAAAATCTGATTATCTGGAAGAAAATTTAATCTAAGTAATATGTCAGTTTAAAAGGAAAAAAAACATGCTATTTAAAAGTTTTGTTTTGTCTTTTAGCATTGAATTTTGCTCCTTATTTGTTTATTTCTCAATTTTTTAAAGATTTTTGACATTTTTCTTTGGTCAAAGGAGCCATATGTAAGAATTATGTATCATCTTTATTTTAAGTTATCATTAAATGATGCTGATATGTTACAAGAC
>JAPMNP010707450.1:0-16569 GCA_029874935.1 Atherina boyeri
GGGGGCGCAAGAAGGCCCGAAAGAAGTACTTAGCGCTAAGTACTACTTAAGTCAATCTGAGAAACCCGGCCATTGAAGACACAGAGTGCACATTTAACTTTTTCCACACATGCCATGTTGGGATTTGTTGTGAACTCTGCCTTTTTTACCATTCTCTAAATTTTGTTTCAATTTAACAATTTTGAAGAAACATCTTTTCTTCTGTTTCAGATCCCTTACTTTGAATTTGAGAAGCTAAGAACTCAGGATGAACAGGTCCAATATCTTCATAACAAGATCATCCCCATCATCTCCAAGTTCAGATCTAACCAAACTAGATAAGAAAAAGTTTCACAGAAGATCATCTAGTAAACTATCTTCTAATATGTTGAATTTCCAGAAAACCTATCCTAGTATCAAGTGGTAAGATTCAGCCATTTAAGTGCCCAGTAACCAAATTAGCCTTTCTGCAGTGTTGTGCTTTTTTTCGTCTTTGTATTATGAAACATATTTGCCTTATGTTTAGCAGACAAATATCAATTATCACCTGACAGTCTCGAGTAAGGGTGACATGAAAGCTATTTAAGGAAACAACCTGTCTTTTTTATTTTGTTTGTTTATGGAGATACATAAAATGCCTTTGCAAAAGGTGTTTGATATAACTATCCATCTGTTTGAAAGATGTTTGACTCTACATCTGACTTGAACTACTTCACTTGAACCTTATTGCTTTTTATGAATGTCAATATTCATAATAATTTTGTATTCTGCAGTAAGGTCATTATGTTGTTTTATTGAAACAGTAATGGTTATTTATGTGATCAATATCAGTACAAAATGCAGTACATGTAAATGTAATGTGTATAGTATATGTAAATAAATGCATTAAATTATAAATTAATAATTGCCAACTGAAACAGATGCTAAATGAGATGTATATGAGATGTGAATAATGTGAAAGATGCTTTTATTTGATAAATAAATCTACCATAAATGGTGTTGTAGGTGGAGTATTCACAACCCCCCAAAAAACACAGGAAAAAATATTTAGATACTGTAATGTATTTCATAAAGATCAGTAGTGAAAAATACATAAAATTTATATTGATTCTACAGCCAGAGTAAAAATATGAAATAGTTCCCTCTTGTACCCAGATGTGAACTATTCTTGATATGTCTATAATTTTTAGACATTTTGTCTACCTTATTAATCTGTAAGTGTTTTTAAGGCAAACATCTAAGCCTTTAAAAAAAAAACTGATAAAAAGAAACACTCACAGAACTATTCTTAATATTAGTGAGACAATACCACAAGAAAATGTTCCTTTTTTTCTTATCAACACATTGAAAACATAAGCTGATGAATTATTTAAATTGTAATACACAAGTGTCAAACTTCTGCTTTAATAAGCCCGAAATTTCTTTATTCACCATTTTTGGAGATGATGATAAACGCGATGGCAGAAGCTGTGAACACTTGAAGCTACACGAGGATCTGATGGGATGAAGGAAAAAATTATGGAAGTCTGAGTGGGATACATGTGTCATGTTGGAAAATATGACTTGATCAAAATATTGTAAATGCCAGACCTCTGGGCCGTTTGGGTGGACTATGAGACTTGAGTGTCTACTGGTCTTCATCAGTCATGGCCCTGAATATCTGTCTGCTTCTAATGGAACACAAACCACTTGTATGACAAACAGAAGATGGATGTAACACAACTAGAGTTGATGTCAATTTATGTTAAAAAATGTGCTTGTATTCACCTGACAGAAAACGGGGCAGGGTAATGGTGTGGGGGCGGGCTGTGAGGACAAGCTCTCCTCTGATGGCTTCCATCATCAGGTTCTGGAAGGTGTTCATCAAAATAACCTGACTCACATCAGGAGGTGCTTGTTTGGACTCAAGTGTGGTCTGCATTTGAAGTCTGTTTTCTGAACATCTTGCTGCCCACTTGCTGTCCACTATCCCATTCAACAAAAAGTTAGGTTGAGTTGTAAAAGCAGAACAAGACATGGGATGTGTGGGGGAACAAGGTAGGGTTGGAACATAGTAGCTGGGAGTGTCAGAAACTTGTTTAGGCTGGTAGATACTGGGCTTGTAGGATAAAGTTAGAGACTTGATGAAGGCAGAGTCATCAAGTATGTCCCTGTGATGACAGAAAAGAGGAAGACACATGATTTCAAAAACAGGTGCATCCATACAAATTATTCTTCAACGTTAGTTATTCTTTTATCTGTAAATCCAACCATCACCATACTATCTAACAACTATGTTTGTACATAAGTTCTTGCAGCATATAACTTCGGGTGATACCTTAGCAGAGGTGTTATCATGTTCTGGAGAATGTTTCTCTCAGGGATACGTAATGATCTAGCAGAGAGGGATGTGCTTGCAGAAGTTCTTACAGGTTGCTGGGTCCTATTCAATGGAAAAGAGAGAGAAATGTATGCTAAGATCAGGCCCAGGATAGAATTTAAAATTATTCTACCCACAAATAAAGATCTTACAGACCAAGCTCCATTTCATCTTAAATACTGTATATCATAGTTCAATATTTTCCCAGCAGAACGCCTAACTCTCAAACTGCAGGGTTTTTTTGTGGCTCCAAGAGTTTTTATAAGTAGAAAGACAGGCATTACCTTCAGTTATCAGGTCCCTCTCTGTAGAACCAGCTCCCGATTTGGGGTTTGGGAGGCTAATACCCTTTCTACTTTTAAAATTAGGTTTAAAATTTTCCCTTTTGAAAATGCTTATTGGGACCTGCTTGGTTGGACCATTAACAATACATGTAGTTAAACTGCTATGCAACCCCAGCAGTCAATAGATGCTGGGGGATGTTCCACGATGCACTGAGCACTGTTTTCCATTTCACTCTAATTAAGCCATTTTCTCCATGAACACATATGACATTGTTGTTTTCATTAACTTGTGTTTCTATTATATTCCTCAGCAGGTATCCCTGGATATGGTGCTGTGGACCACTCTGTCTTGTTCTCTCGACTCTCAACCAGTAGAGGTAGATAGCCACCCTTCCCAAGTCTGATTCCACTGAAATTTTCTTTCCTGTTAAAAGGAAGTGTTTTTCTTTTCTACTGTCACCCTCCACCCTGTCATGCGCTCATTTTAGGGGATTAAATGAAGACGATTTGATGTAATCTGTTGATTACTGTAGCTTGACAATTACTCAATGAATTGGCTTGTATGAACAGTTATTATACATTAAACTATTGTGAATTCAGTCAGATTATAATTGGACTACAATGAATTGTACTGGACTGGACTGTGTTTGTAAAGTGTCTTGAGATGATGAGAATGCTGATATACGAAGAAAGATGAATTGAATTGAATTACAATCACTGTTAGAGAATATATGGCCGCAAACAGAATCAAATCTTCATTTCTGAAACAGGAATAACAGCTTCCTAAATTTCAAATATGAAAATTTGTTTGCAAAGTTGGGCATCTGCTATCGGCTATATGAACTACGTGAAAGATGTTACCTGATAAGTTTGTTGTATTGATCAGGAAAGTGTGTGAGGTACTCCAGAAGCCCATAGGAGTATGCTGTAATGTTCAGGTACAGCAGAGCAGGTTGGGGGGCTTCAGGTCGCCTCCATTCATTTGCTTTTTCTCGCTGCATTCGACGCTCAGCTCTTGTTTCTCTGGCATATAAACTCCCGACTGTTTCAGAACTACTGCTGGCACAGATAGGAGGAAGAGTCTGCAGGGGAAATGGAAAAGTGTACATAGGTACAAAGGTACATAAGTTGTGTTACTTAGAAGGTCATATTTTTAGCACCATATTCATAAATAATCATAGCAAATCAACAGAACCTTGTATTTTCTCAGTGGTGGCCCTTTCCTTGCTACAGGTTGCTGGATCTGGAATGAAATGGGTAAGATAAAGTGAAAAATCAATGTTGCGTGATTTTAAATTATTAAAAAATTGTCTCTGGGGTTAAACCTTATCAATAACAACTCTTTGTCTCTCCGGAAGTTTTTTGTCTGTGATTATGAATTCATCTTGCTGCCTTTGTCTCTCTTCTTCCCAACGATGCAAAGCCTTGTGATACTGATCAAGTGCAGGCTCCAGAATAACCTGGAGAAGACAGTGGCGGGACACAATATTATGCGGAGAAGTACTCTGTCAAGCCAATGGCCCTATTCAATAAACTATCAGACCATCTGTTAACTAATGTATCCTAAAATCTACATTATCTATAGTACCTGGCAGACCAGGTCAAGCTGATAAATGGTGGGATAATCAGAAGGAGTGAAGGTGATGACACAAAGGCTACATTCCCCTGGAAGAAGACGGCCTCGCTCTGGATGAATCTGCACTACCTGGCATTAGACATATACACAAGCAAAGCTGGTCCAAAAAGGGGTGATTGTACTTTTAGCTCAAAATCTGATCAGATTCCTGTGGCAAAACTAACCTGCTGGTAGTCATGCTGTGGCAGCTCCCATAGATACTGAACAGTGTCTGTGTGGGACACATTGGTGAGGAAGAGTACTCTTGAAGATTGTGAACAAACAGGGATAATGCCTAGAAAGATGCTGTCCTCAGACAGGAATAATACCTGTACACACAAACACACACAATGAGAAGAATGTGGACTTTCAAAGGTGTCAAAACTTTATCTTTAAAGTTTGCTTTGCTTTATCTATTTGTTTGTCATAGGTACTCTCACCTGTCCTGGAAAGGGCACCTTCTGGACACCGTGTACAGTAGTCTTACTATTACTTGCAGAGATGTTTGAAGAGTCCAATTTCGGAGAGTCAAGTCCACATCCCTCAAACCTCACCAGTGTTGGTTCCCAATCCTTGATGTTGATAGGAACATCCATCTAGTGATGCAAACAAGGGAAAAAAAGGAACACATTTTTCCTGGACATTGAGGGACAGGATGTGCATATGAAGAAATGTATGAGAAATTAACCTAAATTAGAGAATGAGAGAGGGAAAACACTTTGAGGAGACAGTGCCATTAAAGAAAGAAAAAAATGACAATGCATACATGGTACATCTTAGCCTCCAGTGGAGAGAAGATCCATTCCAGCAGAGCAGTCTTTCCAGGAAGGACATCTCCTTTTGGATTGAGACACTGCAACACTGGATGGTTAAAGTTGTCCTCCTGAAGCTGTGACAAAGCAGCTGTATCCACCTCATAATGGACTGGCACTGCCCCGCCATTGTGCAGTTCATAAATCTGCACAGTTAATGAATATGAGTATCAGAATGTCACAAGAGAAGCTGGAATATCTTCCTTTTTGTTTTCTAAATACATATAATCAACAATGACAGTGGCAACAGATGGTGACAAAAAGCCACTAACTGCAAAACAAAAGCAAGAGAGAAGGAAAAAATATCCCTAAAAAACAAAAAACCTATTAACCAATACCAAATACAGGGAAGAAAAACATATATCCCATCAAATAAAATGGAGGAAAAAGAAAAAAATGTTCTGTAATAGTGGGTGAGTATGAACAAGTACTGCAGTACAAAGTCTGCAGTCTGCGTCTGTTTTGTGTCTGTTTTGTGTCTGTTTTATGTTTTAATTACATGATGCAAAGTAAACTATGACTTTCAGTTGATTGTAGAAAAATAAAACACAGACCTGCCTCGGAGGACTGCAGTCCCCAATAGCTACAGAGGTGAAGACATGTCGAGTGGAAGCAAAATGGAGATAAGGTTTTTCTTTCTCCACCGTCACCCCCTGAAAGTTCAGCTGCACACAGAAAAAAAAAACATAATTTAATTAAAGCATCATGATATATAAAATGAAAAAAACATGCTAAATAAAAATAAATACAAATAAAAGCAAAGAGATTTAATTTCTATTCTACTAGGATTGTGAGGCTTATGTTTTACTAATGTTCAAGCTCATTAAAAAACTCACCAAGATCTCTTTGCCATGAGAGAGTTTGAACACGACAGGAAGACGATCTGTTCCAACAAAGTCATGACTATGAAGGAAAAGCATTTCAATATTTTTTATTTAATATGATCAGTTATTCTGATCCACATAGGAACATTTCTCTATAAAAGACAGGTCATTTGTATTCAAAACATGTTAGAATTATTTATCATATCAAAAGCCAAGCCAACTTTATTTATAAAGCACTTTACAACAGCACTGAACAAAGGGCTTAACATAAAATAAAAAATAACTAAAACATTTAAAGAGATTTGCTTGAGTCTGTGCTGTATGGAGTGTAATGATCCCTGACCTGTAGCTGAAATGTACTGCCCTCTTCTGGCCAGGAAGCAAAGTTCCAGAACGAGGGGAAACGCTGAATATTTGATTGTCTTGAACCTGTTGATGATATAAATATGTTATGTGTTTCTTTTTGGAATCTTTAATCATTAATTTGTAAAATGTTGATCAAAATTCCTATGACATGTGGAATTCCTTTATGCTTTCTATTTTATTCAATGATAGGAAATGCACCTTCATCTGGTACAATTCAGTGCTGCTGAACTCTCCAGTCACTGCCCAGTACTCCAGCTCTATCTGTTGGTCTTCTGGAAATAAGAATGCCCTGATATTGAAGATAAAAACAAACAAAATTAAAGAAGAACGTCATTGGAGAAGCAGAATGTTAATTCAGTTTTTCACAAACTGATGCTGAAATACAAAAACAGAAAGCTGCACTCTCTTGTCTGATCTCTGTTGCACTGTATAATTTGACTTTGACATATCACCTGCAATCTGTTGTGTACATACCAGTCTACAGGGACAGAACTAGGGTTGTGAAGCATCAACAGAAAATGTGTGGGGTCTGAATTCAAAGGAGCCGAACTGAAGTTGAAATCCAACATGGCTGTGGTGAAAATGGGAGGACAACGGTGCAGGCTAGAGACAGGAAGAGAAATAACAATGTCATACCCACACTCCACACTACGAGAGTTCTTGATGAAAGAGTCAGTAAACCAAGGCATTTATTCCATTTTTATTAAAAAAATAATTTAAAGAGCTAATTTTGATCCTAAAAATGGCCTCAAACTGACCTCTGCTTAGTGGGGGTTCTAAAAGTCAGTTCTGTAGGTGAAGGGCTGCACAGCAGGTGCTCATTGAGGCTGTCCAATGAAAAGAGTTTCCACAAATGCACCTTGCTAACTCTGCCCACACTCCCACTACTATATCCATCAATCACCTGTAAAGTGGGAAACACAGCCTTAGCTCGCACTTCGCACAGTGCCTGAGGAGGGCAGGATACAAACCCTGCAGACACAGAAACACACACAAAGACAAACAAAAATCAGAAAGTATTGAGAAGTGAATGTAATACCATATCAAGCTGTAAAGTGTGTGTGAGTGTGTACATATATTCAGCTTACCACTGGTATTAAGAGTCTGGAAACTGAATGTCCAGATGTACTTGGCTTGCCTGTGAGGCCTGAATGTGGATCGAAGTAGCATTGTGGAACGTGAGGCAATGGTTCCCCTTTCAAAGTCCAGCTGCAGAGCTTAAAGTTCCACATATGACAAGATTAATCTTTCAGTGTAAGAATAAGCAACTAACTGACCCAACTATCTGATACACATGCAAAATTTGAAAACAGATGAACATTATACTTATGTGATAAAACAATGCTAAGGAAGTAGAGAAGCAATTACCACTCTTCTCTGTTTCAGAGTCAAAAGAATTATCTGTAAGCATCTGCTGTACAGACAGGTGAAAAGAGACCGGACAGGGACTGTTGTTCACTAGAGGAACCTCAATTGGCCGACAGGTTCCAACTAAAGTATCTTCAACATCAAAGACTGCTTTCTCTACCTGGAAAGGAAACAAATGAGCACCAACAGCTTTCTTCAGTTTACTCCAAGGTATGTTGATACTACAAATCTCTTTGGAAATTATGTCTAAACTGACATGTAATAACCATGTAAATGCAACTATATAAGGTCCCCACAAGCCCAATGATAGTCCCACCTCTATGAAGCCCTTTGAACCTATTCCAACCACTTCAAGGGTAAGGTGTGACTTGTTGGATTCATCACTCTGGAGTGGCCAGAAGGTGAGAGTAGGTTTGATTGTATATGTTTTCTCTGCCAGAGGACTGAAGGACCATATCTGAACCTGTAATAAAAGTAAAGTCAACAAATTACACATTTTTTAAAATATCTTTTAAATAGGTCATTATAAGCATTAGTTGCACTGTAGTAATCTCTTCGTCTCTTACTGAGCTCTCATTGGGATGCAGTTCGCCAGCATCTGGTTTGACAAAGAAAAGCTCCTTGTGTGGCTCTGGAATGCTCCACTGAAACCTGTCATGAAGAACAATCAGAGAAAGGGGCCTACAGATAAGATTTAGGATACTGAGATAAGTCCAGACAAAAGATAATACACTGAAAATTGTCAGAAAACAGGACCAAAATTGTAAATAGAATAGTTATTGTAAAATAACAAATCAATCAAGCAACCGTAAAGGCAGACGGCCTAAGTTCCTGATGTGATGGGTGCGCTGGGTTTGTGAGCCCAAAGCAACTGGATGGAAATACAAACTGCCGTCACTTTCAAGAGACACATGAGGCTTTTCCACCACACTGACAACTGTCAGTTCCTTCAGGAAAAAGAGATATTTGCAGATTAAAAGGTTGAAAAAAAACAAAACAAAAAATATAACACATATACACATTTCTATATGTATACATATACATTATATATACACATTATATACTGTATGTACAGTATATATATCTATATATCTATATATATATAGATATATATCTATATATATATATAGATAGATAGATACTGTATATAATGTATAATGTATATCCCTGTGTATTTAATGTGTGTGTGTGTGTGTGTGTATGTGTGTGTGTGTGTGTGTGTGTGTGTGTGTGTGTGTGTGTATGTGTGTGTATACACACATATATACACATATTTATTATTGTGTCCTATGTCCTTGTATAAAGTGATACCTTTGTAAATTTAGCTGCATTGAGCTGCAGGGATATGTTGAACCCTTGTTTAGGACTGTCCTCTGTGGGAATTGCTCTGAGAGTGAGGATTTGGTGATCTCCTGGCTGAACCATACCACAGCTTGGCAGTATAATCATGGATTCTGGAGAGGGGTAGTTTGATCCATGGTCCTTGCAGAAAGTGAGGGGAAGGTCTCCATTATTTTTCAGCAGCACGGTCCGATAGAAAATAGCACCCAGTGCTGGAAACACCTGTAAAAACAAGATTATGCTGTAAACTGAGGATCTTTTTTGTTGTACAGGGTTGAAATTATCAACATTAATTTTGACAATCTGTCACTCATTATTACAAATCATTTACTTGCATGTTTTACTTCATTTTGTCTTGAATGCTTTAATTACAATTACTAAGATGAAGGTCTTAGTAATGATGCAATAAGCTTACTGAAGATGAAATCTGATGTCACTAAATATATTGGCCTCTTCTGTTCTGCAGAACATACTGTACATTCTTCGACAAATTCTAGATGTTTATCCGCAGATAAAATAGTGACTCTTCACACTAAATTCCTGAAATGGCTTATCTTTTTTTTTTCTACAAATGTTAAAATGATCCCATATCCCACCAGAAAAAAAGAAGACAGACTCATGAAAAGGTCTAATAACTGAAAACACACTTTGTTATCACATCTTTGCTTTTGTCCTTTCATCTTTTCTATTAATCCTCTCACAAGCTCTCAGATCTATCTGCTGTGCCTGTAAATAAAACTGTCTACAAACTTTGTGATTGTGTCTCACCACTTGATGGGGCTTCAGGGAACAGTGTGGGATGAAGTGTTCTTTGCCTTGTTGAAAGGAGTGGCCGGTAATTCTGACAGTGACACACCACGGCGGGCACAACAGTTGTCTTCTTTTATCGGGGCTGTCCTGCAGCATTGAGGGATAAAGTAATATCAAAATAACAGCAAAACTTCACAATGATCAGTTCTTAAAACAAGGAAGAAAGACAAACCTCTCCAATTTTAACTCCACATTACTGTTAGGGATTATTTACTGTAGAGTATAAATCAATAATACCTTATAGTATGCAAAGCACTCAAGTTGTGCTCCATACAGGGTATTGAGCTGTTTGGGGACATACGTCACTTGGAATGAGGTGGATTTTAGAGGGGCCAAGTCACACGAGGAGGGAGAGATGGAGAATGAAGAGTCTTGGGTAATAGTCCATTTAAGGCTGGGACAAAATCAGCATAATGTAAGTTTCATGGTCTAATTTCAAACAGTAGAAGAAAAAAATATGTTCTGCCACTGTGACAAACCAAGAACCAATACAAGCAGAGCTACCTAAGTTTTCCTCTGGTGTGGTTTGTGATGGAAACAGACTGAGTTGAAGCAGATGATGCAAATAAAGAAGATGTCATTTTGTGATTAAACAGCAGCTCGCTGGGCATGATAGATACATATGGAGATGGGGATGAAGAACTTGAAGAGGAAGGATCCACATATCCTGTGCAGATTTGGTAGAATTCTTCCATGGGTGTGGTTGATAAAACAGCACCACTATATGTTTTTTTATTCAACTGCTAGAGAAAGACACATAGAGACAATATTTTTTCCTCTCATTAAAAACAAGTGGTGTACATGTGTGATCAAGTGTTTTCTTTGGCAATATCTAAATGAGAAATCTTTTTTTTTCTTCAATACCTGATCTACAAGGAAGTGCTCCCTCTGCTGGTCCACATTTGTATCTTTCCCTTGTTGCAAGGCACTGGCTGAGTCTGATGAGTGCTGTTTGTCAAACCAGGGAAGTTTGTTCAATACCAGGTGCTCAGGTTTCAGAATGGCTGGTTGCTGGACCTCTGAGTGACAGGTACCAATCAAATCCAGAAACACTGGCTCCTGAAAGGGACACTTGTTAAACTGGCAGGCATTTTAGTCATATTTGTCTGCATCTTATGTTACTGTAATATGCATTTCTTACCCTGTGCAGTATGAGACATGCCACTCTCCTGTGGTGACCCATAGGGTGCGTGGGTCTATATACAGCCCTCAGTGTGCAGCGACTTTGTGAGGGTATAGTGCCATTTGCTGGAAGAATACTAAATACACTGTTTGCACAGTCAATATCCCATTGGTAAATTGCTTCAACATGGGAAGAATTTACCAACTCCAGTGTCTTTACTGCTGATCTTTTTTCTTCAACACATCCAAAGTCCACAACAGCTGAGGACAAAGACACTTTAGGACCTATATGCAAAAACAAACATTTGTACACTGGCAGTTTTCAATTGTGCAATATATTAATGGAGAAAACACTAAGTTATTTGCCCAACAAAACAACAATTAAGTGTGTGCATATGCCTTACCAATACATTTTCCAATGAGTTTGAGCTGATTTTCACTGATTGCCCCTCTATAGTTCAGAGACAAGTATTCAACAGAGACAGATTCTACCACAGCAGGAAAATAGGTGACTGAGGCCTGTAGTGATTCTCCAGGTGCCACCTCACCCCTAGTAACATCACAGCTGAACCCCGATTCAAACTCAGGTTGTACAGAAGAAAGACGTGACAGAGAAAAAGACACATTTACCTGAGGGAAAGAATTGTAAAATAAATATGAGAGAAGGAATCTGAGGGTGTATTTCTAATTTTGTATGTGTGTGCACTACTCACAGGAGAAGGGTTGAATATTTCAAAGTGTTTACGTAAACTCTGACCAACTGCCACAGACCCAAAGTGCAGCACTGGCTCTTTGTGGTCTTCCTCCTCTTTACTATTTGGATGTCTTAGTTGAAGATATGGGTATTTAGCTGAAAAGACAACAAGAGAAAGAGATTTGGATCCTATTGTCCCTTTTATACTTTCATACCTTTTTTTTCTTTTAGATTTAACACGTATTCCAGTGCAATGTGGACCACTCTATAAAACAGTCCCCCTTAAAATCAGTGCTGGTTTATTTCAAGAACCAATGAATCACTTTTTAATGATGTATTGCAGATTTAAGGCAGATTGACAAACCTAACTGAATAAAGGAGGGGGGGTTAAAATTTGAACACATCATGACTTACATGTGGACCACAAATTGAACCCACGCTAATAATAGTTGGGGTACCCATCACACACTTTATAACAGAAATAACACTGCATGTCNAAATTTGAACACATCATGACTTACATGTGGACCACAAATTGAACCCACACTAATAATAGTTGGGGTACCCATCACACACTTTATAACAGAAATAACACTGCATGTCTGCCTAAATTATAAGTATTCTACAACTGTCAACCAGCTACTGATGTTCACTTTCAGTTGTACCTAGTCCCTGTAGAAGCACAGCGCACAAATTATCAGGGTTGTCGCCTTCTTCTCCAAATCTGCAGTATGCCTGCTGCTGGTACACCAGGGCCTCTTGTGGCTGAAAGACTACTGCAATGTGACACTCCTGGCCTGGTTTCAACAGGCCTTGCTCTGGGTACAGCTGGAACTGTGCAGGACAATCCCATTGGAAGAATGTCTTGAGTTTACTGTAAGAAAAGCAATTGAGCAAACACAGAAAATGTGAGAGGCATATATTGATGAATTAATTAAATTTAAAAAAGAGGAAAAATTAATTATCTTAACATTTTTTTGCCCTTCAACACACAAACATGCATGTACAATGTGTATGTAGAGACACACATTCAGTAACCACACTCAGAGGTACCTGACATTCTTTAGCAGGAAATTAGTTTGTGAGGAGTGCTGAACAGCACAGAGAGGGAGCATCACACATTCAGGCAACTCCAAGGTAGGACAGGGAATGATGGCACGGAGACATATTTGAAAGCTGCCTTTCCCACCTTGAAATTCAATGCTGTCATCATACTCACACTGCAGGCAGAAAGATGAAAACACAAAGTGTTACATAGGCAGATGACATGAAACCAGAGGAAATGAGATTATGTTTTACCCTTCCGAGGGGTCTAAAGATCACCGGGATGGAGAAAGAAGTCCCTGGGCTGAGAAAAACTGTCTGAGGAATCAGTGTTGAGAAAAACTTGGACTTCGGTGGTCTGTGAGGAGAAAAGAAAGTTGATGTTATGCTGTGGATTAAACTGTCTAGCATGTGACTGTGTCTGTTAATTTGTAAGACCTTATGTGCAGTTTCTGTGTCTTGCTATGAACATTCTTCAACACCAATGTCTTAATGAACTCTCTTCCCATGTCCCAGTCCTCCCACACCAGCTCTGGTGTCGTTTCCACACCCAAGAAGCAGCTTCTTTGGCTAGAGGTTTGTCTTTGGTACCCCCCACCTCGTCGTCTAGAGTGAATGCCTGAATCCTGTAAGGTAGTTGCAAAAGATGCAATGTATTAGAAGAACTTACAATCAATCAACGCTGATAATACTAGAGTGAAAGAGTTCAGAAAAGGTAGTTTGTGTTAATAAGTTACCCTTATTGTCAGTATATCAGAACATATGAGATAAGTGTTACAGCCCATTTTATTTCAAACATGTCATAGAAAGTAACGAGAACAGATTCTTATTGGGAAAATACTCTGATATGCTTTTAGACTATTTAGTAAATAAGCTTTATTGCTAAATGAGAGTGCTATCTAACAAACGACATATCAAACTAGTACAAAACAAAAACTTATGGGGGGCGGGGTATGACTTGTTATTTGAACTTTACTTTTAAATCTTTTCCTGTGGTGGAGGGCATCCATGGAGAGACGGAGACCAAAGGGTCAGGACCCCGGGCTTCAGCTAACATGTCTGGGGGAAAATGACAATGTATTCAAGACGTACAAAGTGTAACGTACAAATTTAAAAATTGTGTAAATTTACACGCTTAGCCTCTCCTTCGCATACGTATATATAATGAAGCCTAATGCTAAGCTGAAAGTGATTTAGAACTACTGGCTTGGACAGCTACAAAGCGGTAGTCACTCAATCAGCGTCGAGCAGAAACATAACGACTAAATATGACGATACCGTTGTGTTAAAACTAACTGCTGTAACAGTTATAAAGGAACCTTACCTCCGGTGACAAACAAACAACCAATAAACACTTCATTTACAAAAATTTATTCAATAAGAGTGATTAAAAAAAGAGATAAATACACCGCTGGGAAAAAAAACAAAAATAGTTTGTCAGGTACTGCGTCTCTATGGCAACAAGCAAACGTTTGCGTCGTCATGGAAGTCACGGCAACCCGTGAGGGACGTTTGCGGTTGTCTGAAATCTTATCATAATTTACGCAGTGTTTTTCACGCTTGTAGTCCTTCACAGACATGGATTCAGCTTTATTTTTTTAAACTACGTGTGTCTCTCTACAGAAACCAAATGCCACAATTAAGATAAATATATTAGAATATATAAATGTTAAATTACATTTAAAACATTAATAATATACCTTAAGGAACATGCCAGATTAACAGTAGGCTAAATTTAAATTAACATAGGCTACATCAGGCATTTCTTTGAGTATGCTGAAACATGTTTCAACAAGATTATAAAGCAAAACATGAAACACAAAACAACAAAAAATATATTGTGAAAATTAAAAAAAGAGGGGAAAATGGCAATTTTGTTGCAATGGTGGTGTTTTTGCATTTCATCTTCCTCCTATAACATCATATTAACAGTAGCCTACCCTAAATTTAAATTAACATAGCCTACATGTGCAGGTATTTCTTTGAGCCTGCTGAAACATGTATCAACAAAATCATAAAGCAAGACACAAAACAACAAAAAATACATTGTGAAAAAAGTTTTAAATGGGGAAAATGGCAATTTTGTTTCAATGGTGGCGTTTTTGCATTTCATTTCCCCCCTATAACATCAATGTAACACCTTGAAACTTGAGTAGGCCTAAATTTGAGCACATATTAAAAGATTGAAATTTTCTTAAATGCTTTGTAACAGACCAGGAAGCATTTATGACTTACTCCCAAGACTTCCTAATAAATTAATTCCGTATAAGTGCATATACATCCGTTTTCTACACCTGCCTCATCCTTTATCTGAGTATCAGGAGATCTATCCACAGAGGTACATCTTGCATGTGTTCACCAGTCAATCACAGGGTTTAGACAGAGAAATACAGAGCAATATCCCAAACACTGACATCAACCTTACACACATCTGTGTAAGGTTTGCTGGGGCGTTTGCTTTTTCTCAGTTTCTTCACCGTCACAATTCTAAATCACACACATAAATGATATACAAGCCAGAGTTGATTAGAAGCCGGGATTTTTATGTCAATAAATGTCCAGGGAGATAAAAATGGCATTATCCTGCATGTAGTAGGTTAATCTTGCAGTTCCAAGGAGTAGAAGTCAAAATCCACTAATTTGGGAGGTCCAGGTGAACATATAGTTGAGGAAATTCTTTTAGATTTATGCACCATATTGCACTGTGAACTGTCGTTTTAATGTAAGAAACATAGTCACACACAATAAGCACATGCTGAAGTTTACAACTATGGGAAAACCCCATTTCTTTTCCCTGACGCTCTCTCATCCATGTCCTCTGAGTAAGAACTGTAGTTCCCCAATCTTCCACTTGGATGCACCGTGAAGCCAACCGGACCCAAAGAGCCTTCCTTCAGCGACCCCATCTCCTGTTCATATGCTTCCTCCCCTTCTATCTCCTCTTCATCCTCTGGGCTTGAGCTGAGAGAACCACCATGAGGCTTCATACTGAGTATGTCCACTCTGGTTCTTTCTGTGTCAGGCAGTGATGTTGGGGTTGATTGTTCCTTTGCTTTGCGACTTCTCTTCCACTTCATTCGCCTGTTCTGGAACCAGATCTTCACCTATAATTTAGAGGAAGTAACGCAGTGTGAGCAGATAACACAGTTCTTGACTGTTGCAAAGATACAATAAATCAAGCAAAATCAATTTATATTTATTTGATTCAATGTCCTAAATGCTGGCTGGTTGAGCTGAACACTACAGGTAACTTAATTCATAATTCGAGTTACCACAAGGCAGGTATAGAAATAACAAAAATGCAAAACTTCACAATGTATATATTACTTTTGTTTGATCATATTCTAACCTGAGTCTCCGTCAGCATGAGCGAGGTGGCCACCTCAAAGCGTTTAGGTCTGGACAGGTACTTGTTGAGCTTGAACTGGTTTTCCAGCTCCAGCAGCTGCTGACTGGTGAAAGCTGTCCTGGGTCTACGACACTTTCCTAACAGAGCTGCCTGACCTGGTCCTGAGAAGGAGAAAAACACAGACCTAATTTAATAATTTACATCTCTATACATCTATTTGTACAATAACAAATCTTACCATCATTGTGGCCTATATGTGAGAAAAAGGCCTGCACTTATAGACACGGATAGAGAATTAAAAAAGAAAGACAGAAAGTCAGAGAGGGCAAAATTCACAAGTATCCAGATGATTGTTTGGATGCCACAGGACAACCGACCTGTACATAATTTCTCTCTGTCTCTTAACATTTATTGCCATGGCAGGATTGCTTTAGAGAAGGGTAATAAACCATATAAAAGAAGTTCCATTTCCTTAATGAAAACACTATAAATATTAACAGTTGATTGAGTGGTGGAGCTTTTCAGGTGTTATCTTCATCATAAAAAATGGATTGGTGTATGACTTTATATAAATGTCAGCTTGTCCAAATCAAAATCAATGG
>JAPMNP010707453.1:0-13346 GCA_029874935.1 Atherina boyeri
GTATGTTTCATGTCAATAAAAACAATTGGAAGAAAACATTTAGGTACATTGTGAATATGACATTGAACATTGATTTAAAGAAAATCATGACTCAAATCGAAATCGCAATATCTGTTAGAAAAATCGCAATGTGATTTTTTTCCTAAAATCGTTCAGCCCTAGTGGACATCAACAAGAGGAAAATGAAGAGTGCTCTTCTTCAGGGATGACTTTAAAATATGGGAATAGTTGGGATGTTATTTCTGGGATGACGTTGGGCAGTTACGGGAGCTTAAACAGCTGGAGAGTCGGTCATTTTAAATTGTGCCAAGTCAAGATTCTTAATATCAAAAGTTGTCTCCAGTCCATGTCTCATCATATTCAGAACAGGGGAAAAGGCACAAAACGGGATGTGGTCGTAAGTTGCTTTTTTTTTATTTATTTTTTTTATTTCTGTTTCCTTTCACCGACAGAAACCTTACTATAGAAAAGAATCTGCTGCTGCCACTGTAAAAAGCATTATGAGCTCATTTATGCTCAACGATGACCATACCTACAGATACAGACGTAGCCTTCCGTCCATCCTCCTCGCTCATATTTGAGTCTGTTTTCAGAGAGCTTGTAGATACCTCAACAGAGCAAATGGAGCAGTACCACTAAAGACCAATGGGCCGGTGTTGTGCAGTATAGCTCATCTGTAACCAGCAAAAAGGAACAAAGAAGAAGCCATACTGTATTAAATCGTCACACAGGCCTCCACTGCCTACAGTGCTACCTCTTTTTATATCTCTATCTGTGACTAAGCATTATCATGATATCCTCCATCGTTGCCATGTTTGCTGATGTAGGAACTCAGAAGTGTGCGCTGAACTCTGCATTGCCCTCTAGTGGACGTATCGTCTAACAACCATGATGACGTAAAAGACAGGTTGGGAGAATGTGAGCCATGATGTTTGACCATGTTTGAAGCCAATGTACCTGTTTACTTGTTAGAAAGGGAGCATAAATAAACCTCGGCTCTGTTTTTATTGATTTGGCCTGACAAATATTTTCCCATTTAACAGTTTTGCCTTGAAAATGTCAAAAGTATTTACTTAAACTGAGTTTATAGTGATGTAGTGTCTGATACTGTGACAAAGATAAATATTGGATCTTCACATTAAGAAGCTGCAAGCAGCACATGTTTTTTTGCTTCGGAATATGAACCAAGAGTTATTCTATATGTAAGCAGTTTAACTTTGTGTCAAAATAATCAGTTCATTGTTCCAGCTCTGTTCCCTGTGGCATTTTATGATACTTTCCAGCGCTGTTATCATGGAGTTTCTTTTGGAGTTTCAATGTGTTATCAGTTCATTAATATTCATTGGCCGGGTGAAAGGTGAAAGCAGCTTCCTGTTGGGCTGTTGTTGATGTTGACTAATCACATTGATGTTTTTGTACTTATCCTAAGCATGGGGGCTTTTAGATTTCCTGTAAACAGCCTTAAGTTGATGGAAGAATGTTGGTGATCGATATGCTCATTAGTTAGCCTTGGACATCTGCTGATTGGTTTTTGACAAAATGCTGCATTTTGCCTTTGCATATTGGATTTTTTTTCCAAAGTAACACTGATTAGCTAAGGGGGAGGATTATGTTGTTCACGGGGGACGACATGTTTACAGGTTTGTCCTACTTCTGGCTGATGTTAGTGGAAAATAAATTGATGGGTTGGAGGCAGGGATAAAGAGCTCTCCTTTTTGTGTGGCGAGCAACAAAAGAAAAAGGTTTCCTTTGGCAATTTCCTGCGTTTATGCCAGCCCGTCGTCTCCCCGTGGCAAGGTCCCCCACTAACAGCTCCATCAGATGAGCTGGCTCAGTGGGAGTTGGAGTAGCACTTGCTGGCACACTCTTCCTCTTTTTGTCTGAGTGCACACACAGCACAAGCTTCCTCTCCAGTTTCTAATCTTTCAATTTGAATACAGAAAACCGATGCAAACTCATCCTGTAGCACCCTGATAGACACTTTTCCTGCCTTAAACTGCATCTCTTACATGATTGTATTTGTTTTAGGCTTCAAATGATGATTACTTTCACTATTGGATAAATGATGATAGGGACAAAAATAGGAATTTGATTGTCCAAACTGAAATTCTATAGCATTTGGATGCACTGTGAAATAAAATGAGGTGCTTTTTCAGCTCTGCCATACTTTCAATCCTGGTCGATGTGCCCAGAGGACATTAAAAAAATATTAAATCTTTTATTGATTCATTTCCTATTGATTTACTAATTAAAATGTGTATTTTTGCTGCTGCTTGTGGGGTCAATATGACCAGTGTTCCCTGATACAATCAGAACTGAGAAGCAATAGAGCATGGGGCATTTTTGTAAAACGATTTGGATTGATAGTGTTTGCAAGCATCAAAAGCTTCCTAATGTAAGCATACAAAGCTGCTGATGTATGTAAATAAGCAAAAAACACCCCCAAGGTTGATATTATTGTCAGCATCTTCATTTGTGGGCTGTTTGCTGGGGAAAATCTGATTTGTAACGTTTTTGTTGCACCATTTCTTTTCTATTCTTTTACCGGGTAACATCTTATATTGCCCAGATTCAGATGAGTGGACAGCTGTATACCTTTTTACTTCCCAGAGGATAAATGCTTTGGTATGTTGGGTTTCTCCATGTCCACCCATCTATATAATATTCTAAACGTCCTAAGTGTAAACCAGAGTAAACTTAATGAAAAGTGGCCAGATGTCTCCTATGTCTAATGGATATGTGTGTCCTCTCAGACACATGGTCCCTGTGTGTGTTCACATGTTTATATTTTCCTGCTTTTGCCCTCAGAAAACCCACTTTCCAGTGGCTGTTCGGTGTTCTTGTGGACTGCCGAGAGGGAGGCACTGACAGCCGAGTGTTTACACACATGATTCCATGTTGTCTCAGCTGATTTATGGTCAGGCCGAAGGGGAATGTGTGTGTGTGGAAATTAAGAATATGGTGGTCATATGCTGCACTTTACATGTCTTGTGGTATCCACACCTGATGACAAATTATTCTGTTTGTATCTTCACTTGTGTTCTTTTTTATTCAATCTTTTACTATCCTCTTTTCAAGCTAAAGGATACTACTGTAGCTCTTTGTATGTCGCTGTTGTGGGAAGCCACAGCAATATTACCACTGAGGTCATAGTTGCCATAGAAGATATTGTTTTTGGATATTCAGAAGTTCGTTTCTGCACACAGATTATAATTCCCCTGCTGGGATTAATAAAATAGTTTTTCATTTTATTTTACTGGCTGCTTATTAGATATGTCCATGCATGTTATCAGTCTCAAGCAGAAAATGTAAACTCATTTCCTTTTCTTCTTTTTTTTACCTTCAGACCTTTTTTTTTTGTTTTAAGGACCAGAGCAGTAATATGAAATATATCATACGATTTAAAACCATATAACGTATACTGTCTTGTTCCTTTTTTAGTTTTTTCTTTTCCTTTCTTTTCCTTCTTTTTTCACAGTATCTGCATGCATCTGTTTTGGGCACAAAACTGTAAAGATTTGGAAATTCTGCCCCTGAAATAACTTCAAGACCACATAACAGGAAGGGGGGGGGCAAATCCAAGATTTAGAGGAGAAATTTCCATTACCAAAATAATTCTTGGGTCATTGCTGCTACTTTGTTTAGATTAACTCATTATTTGAGTCAGTCCTTCTTCACTATTGAACCTTTTCTTCAAACTCAGGAAAATTCTATTTATTTTATTTTTATTTTAACACTGGATCAATGTTCTGTGGTCACTCCATCCACAACTACATCCTAGTTCATTCTTAGATATTCATCAAGGGGTCAAATATCAGAAGATGAGTACCTTAATTATCCACTCAAGTGCCAGGGAAGTAGGAGCCAAGGCAGAAAAGAGATGTAATGAGATTACATAATTCAGTTGTCAATCAAATGTCCAACAGCATGTCTAAACCACGTCCACATAGAGACGAAACCACCACACTGAACCGGTATTTTTGGAGTCTGAAACTGCTGCATCTTTAAAATGGCTCCCAAAGTGAATACCTGTCCAAACGCCACCCTTTTCTATTCCGTGTGAGCAACGTAGATGCCGTGATGATGACGTGAATCCCCCAAAAAAAACTTTGACAAAAAGTGAATCTGGATGTGGTGTTAGATGTCCATCTTTCCAGTTGCTATATTGCCTGGCAACAGGTCAAAATCTCAGACGCAAATTAATTTAAGTTTTTGCTGACAACATCGAATGAAATCTTAACATCTTATGAAATTCAGTCAGTCATCTAAAATATAGCCTATTGTTTTGTTTTTTTAGGAGACCCTAGGTTATGATAATGATAAATTACCAATCTCTATTTATTTTTACTTCTGTCTTTCTGTTTTGGTTCTGGTTAAATTGGTGTGAACGGAGGCTGGTTCGCCAGACAGCACCAAGGTCCAGAGCTTCAAGAACAGACCCAGTGCTAGCAACATAATCGTGTCCGTGGTTTTGTCTGTATGTGGACGTGGTTTAGACATGCTGTTGGATATTTGATTGATGACTGAATGATGTAATCTCATTACATCTCTTTCTGCCCTTGCTCCTACTTCCCTGACACTTGAGTGGATAATTGAGGCACTCATCTTCTGATATTTGACATCTTGATGAATATCTATGAATGTACTTGGAGTTGTGGATGAAGTGACCACAGAACATTGATCAGGTGATAAAAGAACATTTTTTATTTAATGCTACTATGATAGTGACCTGAAATGAAGAAAAAAAGATGGTTGACTCAGATCTTCTGTTAATGATTGCTCTGATTAAGGGAAACAAAGTGTAAAATAAAATGAGATTTCATGTTTCATGTGCTGATCTGAAGTAGCTCAGTTCAGAATCATGACTGGATGTGAATAAAAAGATGTGAAGTTACTGTTTAGATGCAGTAGGAGTGTTATGCCCTGCGAGGGTTGATGACTGCTGACTCTGCAGGATGCATCACAGTCTGTACGGCTAAAAGCTGCAGAACACAATTAAAGTGTCATGTATTCTGCTTGTCTCTGTCCGCGAGAGACAAAAAGAACTGAGGCACAAAAACCCGCCCTGGGGGGATGTCAGCATTTTGCTTGTGTACGTGTGTTTCAGAGCTAAGTCCTTCTGTGTGCGCTTTGCTGCCGTGGCAACTAGAGTTACTAATATTTTAGGTTGCCTTACATAATTGTCTGCTTTTCAGTGCAGAGAGCAAGAAGCACTGGACGCTCGGCACCTTGCTGCTCCACTGACTGGCCGACGTGCAGCTGTAAGACAGATTTACTGTCCCATCAGCTGCTTTTTTTTCTTCTCCTTTTCTTCATCTAAATACAAGAATCTGCTCAAGATTTCACTCTCGGTATTCTTTTGATCCCTGATGTTATTTTTTTTCTAAGCTCTGCGCTTTGATTTTCCTTGGCTCCTGCCAACATGGTCGGTGTGTTCTCACTGAAAACGAAGGAAGGAACACTAGATGAAAGAAGCCTTTCTTCAAGGCACACAAACACACCTGTCAGTTTATAACAGCAACAAGATTATGCAGCAGGTCTCTGGTACATAGTACATAGCCTGAAATCCATAACAGACGTCAGATAAAGTCTCTGCAAAGTCTGTCTTTTGTCTACAAAATATGCTTTTCTGCCTTGATTAGAGCTTAATGTCACTGCACTGCTTAGTGCACTCTGAAGACTTTACACTTCCTCTCCGGTGATGTTTAGTGAGTCATGTTAGGTTTGCACCTCTCAGACACTGAACTGTCGCATTAGTGATGCGGCTCAATGAATGGTTAGGACGCCACTTGCCTCAAAGATGTGTTAAATCATCAGACTCTCTTGTCATTATTTGTTAACGCTGTCTTGTTCAGATGAATCAAGATGTTGATTGACAGTGGAATCAATAACCGTTACAATTTTATTTTTATTATTATCATTATTATTTAGCAGATGCTGTAAATATGATGGGATTGAGTTTATATTTTATAGACCGAGGTAGAATATGCATGTTTATCTGTAAAAATATGTATTTGTCCACAGGCAGAGCGCAGCAGCTGCGATGTCAACATCCTCAGCATCCCGGTGCCCATTCGCCGAGGAGGCTCAGAGTCCAACTTGGATGTGGTGGACAATGGCGTTGGTCTGGATTTTACTAAAGGGGCGCTGGGCATCGACAGCCTCCAGCAGAAGATCCTTAAGGTCAGAAGAAACATTCCTCACCTGCTTTGTAGATTTTCTCATGTGATAGGTGAGCCCTTACAACACAAATTCTTTGACTCATTGTCATCAGATTTTAAAGAAACAACTGATGAAAATAAATTTAGTTTGCATCTTGTGTGAGAAAGATATTAGATAGAATAAACTGTAATGAATTACTTTTTATTGCTCATAGTCTTGCAATTAAACCAATGACCACAAACAGATCCAGTTTTAAGGCTAATTTTTAATGCCACTGCTTAAAATTGACCTTGCAAATGTTTTGTTTTAGCTATTGCAACAGAACTGCTTTGATCCGTTGTCATGCCAGTATCACCTACTGTAGATATGCAGAACGATTTAGGACCATGTGGGTCCACATGTTTTTATACAAAGCAAACACACAAAAAAAAAGATTCCATAGTGTTAGATGTCAAATAGTACTGGAATTAGGTTTCTGCCTGCTTAGTTTCATTTCAGTGCAGGCATTCACCGCCATCACTTTTATTGATACTGTATTTTCAACTATTAGTCCAGAGGATATTTAGAAACATTTTATGAATGGTTTATGATTCATCCCAATTAAACAGGAAAAAGTTGTCTTGTTAAACTTTATTAACAACTGACTTTTGGCAGCTTGAGTTTAAAAATGATTTCGATTAGCTTTGTTTTGGCCTGGAGAAGAACCTGGAGAAGAGATTTTTTTTAAAAAGCAAAGGAGCCTCTAACAAATGGAAATTTCCCTATGGGATAAATAAAGTATTTTCCTCTCACTTTAATTTCATAACAACACTGGGAAGCCTTTTACATCGACTTTCACCATTTCTCAGTCTCATTTCTAATTTTTTTTCATAAACTTCTTCGATACAACATTTCTGTGAGGCTAAAAAGCCTTGCAAGATAGAATTTTTTGTTCCTTATTGGCTGCTAAACCTGCATGTTGCTACCTAAAATTGGTATCGGTGCATCTTTAAATACTTTTACATTCTTAAAAGCTATTTTCATTGAAATCCATTTCTGTCCCTTTTTTGTTTCCACCTAAGGTGACGGAGCAGATTAAGGTGGAGCAGGCAGCGCGGGACCAGAATGTTGCAGAGTACCTGAAGCTGGTGAACAATGCTGACAAGCAGCAGGTGTCTCGGATACGTCAGGTGTTTGAAAAGAAGAACCAGAAGTCTGCTCACACCATCACCAGGCTGCAGAAAAAGCTGGAGCAGTACCACCGGCGCATGAAGGACAGCGAGACCAACGGAAAGCACAGCCACAAAGATGGCAGCGGCAAAGAGTCCGGGACTCACAGTAAGGAGGGCAGCCTGCGGGACATCAGCACCACCGGAAGACACCCGGCTCTGGACAAAGTGAAGACGATCGGACCCGGCGTGTCGCTCTCGCCGCCGTTCTTCTTCAACAAGTCGCGGGAGTTCGCCAACCTCATCAGGAACAAGTTTGGCAGCGCCGATAACATCGCCCACCTAAAGAGCTCGCTGGAGACGGGGTCGGGGCTGCAGGTGGAGGGTGGCGCAAGGGGTCTGAGTGGCAGCGCCACGACGGTAGCCAAGGCAACTAAGTACCAGAGCGACGACGAGTGCTCCACGGGGACGTCGGCTTCTGCTGACTCAAACGGGAACCCTGCAGGTGGATCAGCTGCGGGGTCCGGAGGTCCGGGGAGGTCAGACTCGAATGGGCGCCTGGTGGAGGTGTTGGACATGGTGAGGGAGATCAGGGATTCTCAGCAACAACTAGCTGAGGACATGGAGACTTTAAACACGCAGTTCAAAAGAGACTACAGCTACTTCACACAGGTGATGCAGGAGGAGAGATACAGGTGAGCACAAGAGAAGAAGATGCTGGAGGAATAATCCTGTCAAACACTCTCAGCTTGTTTCAGGTAGCAGGTTTTAATATATTAGAATAAAATACACAATATTTTCTTTTTTTTTTTAGCTGTGTATATTTGATAAAAATGTCTGAAAATGCTGTACATTGCTATTTTCAGTATACAGATCCAACTCACACTGTTTGTGTTTTCAATAATTTGCTTAAGATCTTAAACCCACAGAAGTTACATGGCTGCAGTAGCCACCTCTCCACTAACTCTAATGAAATCATTTGGTTAGATGTTGCTAGCAAACACAAACAAATAGCGCTAAATGAGCATCGTGTAAAAGGATGTCATCTTTTTTTCTTTTTTTTTTTACCCTCTTTCTCGTCTAACTGTTAATTAATCACCAACAAGCCTGACTCTGGAACTCTTAGAGAGTGATGAATAAATAATAGATGAGCTTGAGATAAACAGACTTTTGGTCCTCTGCTATATCGGCTGGAGAGCAGCTCATTATAGTCCATAATAAAAACACTGTGGTGCACTTCAGAAACTCACATAGTTGCTTAAGGTTAAGTCCAGTTATTTTCCCCCTTTTTAAAGACCGATCGGTTCTCCTTGCCTGCTTCTACGCTAGTTCCGAGTGGGAAAATCTGTCATTTAGACTGCTGAATCCTCACAAGTGCACAAGAAAAAAAAAAAAACTCTGAAACTGTTCAAGTTAAAAAATCTAGTATTATATGATGTTTCTGTTCAACAAAATGAACCTTTTTCCATTTTTTTACAATAAATTAGAAAGAAAATTAACTTGATAATAAGTTTTTCGTTCATAAAATTATGTTTGATTTTTGCTGCTATGACCCCTTTGAATAAATTACATTCACTCTCCTTTGACAAACAGGATCAAGAATGAACTTTTATATATAAATTGATTTATATATATATTTTATATTTTAATTAAATGTTATGTTTTATTTGTTATTTATTTATCTTTTATAGTCTTAAGCCCTTTTCTGACGGGATTACTTTTACCTAGGGACCACATGTAATTTGTAATAATCACAGAGATCGTCTGTGATGTTAATCCTGTTCAAATCGGCCATGTCGGTAATTTGTGAAGTAATAATTCCCTCTCAAATTACCTACTATATTTTGCTAAACTCCGAGGTCCTGTGATAATACTAATCCAATGCGAATAGGCATTGCTGTGATTTGAACAGAAATGGGTGGGATTTGACACATGATTTGGTTGTATTTGTTTCCAGTGTTGTCAAGTCTACTTGGTATGAGCAACTTTGGGCTTGTTTATCTGTGAAGTCACTTGCAAATATCGTGAGTCACTGGTTTTTAGGCTTGTTTTCTTAATTGTAGTTGCTTATGTGGGCTTGCCCTGCTCCTCCTTAATCTTTCTCACCTGTCAACAATAAAGCAATAACCCCTGGACTTTACTCAACAGAGTGACAAGACCTGCAAATAGATAAGGAAATATGTTAAATATATATAATAAAAAGTAGAGGAAAGACTGCATAGTAGGGCTCGCATGCTGCCACAGATGTTATCCAATACGCTGCACGGTGACATCATATTTGGAAGATGTCTGTAAATTTTGGTTAATTTTCAGACTTTGTTTATCCCGTGCGAATCCGCCACAGAAAAAAACTGACGTAAGGGGGTAATTTATTTATTACATGTGGTCCCTGGGTAAAACTAATCCTGTCAGAATAGGGCTTTAAAAAGATTGAATATTGCTCACAAGCCAAAAATATTAAGAAGTAAAGATTTAGATCAGTATGTATTAAAGAATGACAACAGTTTACCTGACATATTTTATTTCTACTTGAGCTTTAACAAGTTCTTGACAGTTTAAAGGTCATAATTAAAAGCTGTTGCACACCAGAAATAGACTGCAGAGCTCACACACTGTTGTTGAGTCAACCAATTACAAATGTTTTCTTAGTTGCAGCAGTAGACAAAAACTGCTGTACTGTTTCATGCCCACGCACACGCTCAGTTATGCATTGTTTCTCGCTCTTTCCAACATGCTCTGCCTCCACCTACTCTGCATGCGCGTGGGCGTCCGTCTGCCAGGTATGAGCAGTTGGAGGACCAGCTAAACGACTTGACAGAGCTCCACCAGCACGAGACCAGTAATCTAAAGCAGGAATTGGCCAGCATCGAGGAGAAGGTGGCCTACCAGGCCTACGAGAGAGCTCGGGATATACAGGTAACGTATGTTGGTGTGATGCAGCACAGACTCACATATACATATTTGAACATGTACAGTAGTTTGAACAGAATATTACACACAGATAACATGTTACTATACATTTTATGTGGCAAATTTAAAGTTAAATTTAGTATTTTTGAGAGTTCAGTAGCTGCATTAATTGAAAATTTGGTGGCTAATAAGTGATTACAAATATTCTCTATTGACTACAAATAAGTTTTATTAGAGCTTGGATTTCATGTATTATTTGGATATTCTTCTGCCATGTCAAAGAATGTATTTCCATCCAGAATTTTCTGAGTTGGACCATAATTTTCGAATGCTCCCTGAACCATTCGTACAGTTTTATACCAGTGATTCCTAATATTATTATCTAGGAAATATGTCATCAGAGAAGGAATCTGTGGGCGGTATGTAGCTCAGCGGGTTGAGTGCTTGCCCAATGTGCATAGGCTACAATTCCTCGCTTGCAGCCGGCCCAGGTTCGAATCTGTCTGGGCACTGTCCTAAAATGGCCACTAGAGCCCAAAAATCCTTAAAGAAAAAAAAAAGAGAGAGAAGGAATCTGTTATTTCTGCTCTGCATGATGGCTGCAGCATTTAATCTGCTGCTCATCTTACTCTGATGCAAGCATCACTATGAAATAGGGTCAATCTGGACCCATGAGGACACATGACCTTTCTCAAGCGTCCTATCTATATGCTCCTTAGTGAATTGAATTGCTTTTTTGTTTTAAGCCTTACTGATAAGTGTTTTTTAAGGCTAAACAGCTGCTTAGCTCTAATACTTTGAGCTCTCTTGACATTGTGTGTATGGAAACGCCCTCAGTTTGACTGATTTAGTCCAATTGGATTTTCTACTGAACGGTTTTGTGCTTATTTCAATCCAAAGTAAAGACCCCTTTTTTTTTTCATTTTTGGACAGTATAAACAACTGGTATCAATTTATGCAAAAATGAAAAGTTTCAGGCTCACCTAAAAAAAAAAAAAAACTCATTCAGGATGAAAATAAGTATCCTGTTAGAATGATGCAGCTGTAGATCTAAATCTTTATGAAATCATTGTACAATATGTGAACATTATCTCTGCAAAGGCAAACTCTGATAAAATAAAGCTGAACAAAATTGGAGGTTTTAAATCAAACTGTTCAGCAGAGGTCCGTCTTTTATCAAAGTCCTCAGGTTACAGAATGGTAAAGAACTGCAAAGTAAAGTGTTACCCGTTCATTTGATCATTGTGTTTTCTGCAAAGATGCAACATATTCTCTGTTTGCAACTTTTTATGATTATAAATGGAAAAAACCCTGTAGTTTTCTTACAGATTTAAAGTAACACTACATAAGTCTCCGATCTTAAAACTCAGTGCTTCTGACTCGTTTTAATGGCACACTGATGCATTATGTATATTCCTGGGACCACCGTTGCACTGCTGCGTCCCAAGGCTGAGAAACCGCACTTCACAATTTTTTTGTTCTAGCCTGGAACATCACATGACGGGTTAAATTTTGCTGCCAGATATTAACTCAAGAGGCCATTTTTTTATGTGAACCGTGGCTGATTGAGCAATAAAGCACAATGGAACATTATCAGAGGAAACAAGGAAAAAAGAAAGAAAGAAAGGGACAGAGCTAAAGTTAAAACATGGGTCAGTGTTGCACTGACTTTAACTGCCTGGAGAGTTCAGAGAAGAGACGGGATGCAAGACGGATGCTTAATTAGTGAGAAAATCTGCCAACGTTCAGTAGTGCTGCTTTGAATTACTACTATTTATTTTTACTTTACTTTTTCCCCTACAAATAATTGAGCAAACAAACCTTTGAGGAGAACCTGGAATATTTTACCAAAGGAGTGATGTAATGTACTCGTAGGTATAAGTAAAAGAGATCTGGCGGTGATGGGAAGACAGCGGCATCTCTAACCTTCCTGTTTCTCTCAGTCATTCTAATGTGATAAACGACTCCTGCTCCCTTCATATCTAATCTAGCTTCACTGCCCTTTCCCCCTGTGACTCATTGCTCTCCAGTAGTTGCCTGATACTTAACCTGATTTCTGTGTGTGTTTGCAGGAGATCCTGGAGTCATGCCAGACTCGTGTGTCCAAGCTGGAGCTGCAGCAGCAGCAGCAGCAACAGACGGTTCAGCTGGAGAACACAGACGCCAAAGTGCTGCTGGGAAAATGCATCAACATCATGCTCGCCATCGTCACCGTCATCCTGGTGTGCGTTTCCACGGCGGCCAAGTTCACCGCCCCGCTGCTGCGTAGCCGTTTCCACCTGGCGCTCACCTGCGTGGGCCTGTCTGTGCTGGCGCTGCTGTGGAAGAACTGGGAACATTTGCAGTACGCTTTGGAACAAATGCTCCTCCCGCACTGAGCCGGGAGCAGGACAGGAAACGTCACCTGGACCCTGGCCACAGTTGTCGTCATGGCGACACAGAAAACAGGGAGGAGTTTACTTATAGCCTTACACAAGATTACCGCACCTTTGCAGTTATTTAATCAGCTGTAAGCTGATAAGAGTTAACACAACTTAACATCCATGTGACAAACTTGTAAACAATGACCCACTACAGGAAGATCTGTTAGACTAATCACAGATAAATCGGCTGCCAATCGCTCTCGTCTCCTCGAGGAGATTCTGGTGGCACCAACAACGCACACTTAAGTCTGAATATGGATAACTGGGCTCATATCGAAGTGCTGTTAGCACTTCTTGCCCTCAAAGGGAAGAGTGTATGTGTTATAGCAACACCTCTCACCTCCAAACAAACACTCTGTTATAGGCTCAGTGGATCAGCTTCAAACCCACACTGAATGCCTCCATGTGCACCAGCGAGCTGTGACAAACTCACCTGAAGGTTGAATTATAATGTGTGCTTGTACCTCTGTATTTATGTGATTCGTTTTTCTCGTCCGTGTCCGAGACGCACGTTGTTTTTAATCAGTCTGAATGTGTATTTCTGTGTATTCGCATACTGTACGCCGCCTTGTGTGTCTTTACTGTATTTCATTCTGCTATAGTTAAACATTTTGGGGAAATCGGCTTTGGACATTTTCATATCTGTGTGTTTTAAATGTGAGGCTAAAGCCAGGAGAGGTGTAGCTGTCAGACTGGAAGGAGA
>JAPMNP010707463.1:0-20958 GCA_029874935.1 Atherina boyeri
TTTGCTTGGGATCATGTTTATGTTGTATGACCGAGTTTGGGCCAACATATATCCTCACAAAAATACTTTGGTACACAGAAGAGTTTATGGTTGACTAAATGACTGCAAAGTCTCTAAGTTGCTAGCTGCAAAACAATGATTCATGATTAGCTTGAGTTGATACAATGTGTTGGGCTGTTAATGATTTTGTGCACATCCAGATAAATACATTTTGGTCTCTAATCTTTCTCATTAGAATAATGGAATTCAAATGTTTTTAAATGGTCTCATAACCTTTACAGATTGATGGGCAGCAACAATTGTTTCAATCAAATCATTGCTGATCTCTTTCCTCTTTGGCATTGTGTTTACATGTCTGAATGCAAACTGCCCAAACTTCTGCTTTTATATACTGTAGGTGCTCACACTTGCTGATGATCAGTTAATCTAGTCAGTGCATTTGATTATCAGTATGTGGCGGCTATTTACCCTCTTCATTCACACAGAGGTAATAATGTAATTCAATCGAATCTACCCTACTATAAGGGGATTCTTATACCTGATTCATAGAACATTAAAAGTGAAAGAGGGTGTATTTTCTTTTTACAGTGATTGATAGAGGTGTTTGGTTGAATTAGGAGTCACTACAAGAAGGAACACAAATAAGCTAATTTCTCTGTAGCTTAACATATTCTTATAATATTTTCTAAGGAATGACCCAGTGAAAACATTTGCATGCGCTGTATCAATAAAAATTTAGTTTTCTTACCAGCAGTGTGCATTGTCTGCTTAGGGCTACCTACTGCATGGTTAGATTGTTACATAATCTACAGGGCTATGGCTTGCCCTTTTTTACTTTTATTCATTGTGATTCTCGACATGTGAACGTAGTCCAACAGAAAAACTGCAATATAGGAATTTAGTGCCTTTTCACAATTTACAAACATGTAAACTATTGCAGGTGTATATGTTCTGGATTCTCTGCTAAGACTGGGTTGTGTATCACAACACCATTCATTTTTTTTTTTTTTTTTTTTTTTTTTACAAAGACACAACTTTTGATTATTTTCCTTATGTTTTCTTTAAATTCTTGTTTATCCCCTGCAGTTCTTTGATCGTCTCACATTATTTGGTATGCCAGCTAAGCATCAACCAGACTTCATCTATCTACGTCATGTACCCCTGAGGAAGGTGCATCTCTTCACCATCATCCAGCTCACTTGCCTGATTATGCTGTGGGTAATCAAGACATCTAAGGCTGCAATTGTCTTTCCTATGATGGTGAGTAAGCAGCCAAGTTATGACATAGTGCGTTTATTACTCCTCAGCCCTGATCATATTTGAATCATAAACATAAAGCTGTTTCAGGGAAAAGAAATGTGAGAAAGAGTAGGAATGCTATTGGAAATAAATGATTGAGTTTTCAGTTTCTCTTGGTGGATTTAGCTTTTTTTTGCATGTTGCCTTTGATATTAACGGACGGTATCTGGCAGGTATGCTCACAGATTTTAAAATCTGACAATTTCTTTGCAAGCTCACGCTTTAAATCCTCCAAAATGAAGCACAAAACATATAAAAATTTTTTTTGGGTAAAAAAAATATGTGAAGTGTTGCTGCTACTATTCCATCACTGTTTGCCTCGTGTTCCTTTAATCCCATCTACCTGCTAGGCAAAACACCCTCCTTTACTGTATCAACACAACATACTTTTGTGGATTCAGTTGATGGATTCTCTGTCAACTCTACAGGTCTTGGCACTGGTGTTCATCAGGAAGTTAATGGACTGTATCTTTACCAAAAGAGAGCTTAGCTGGCTGGATGATCTCATGCCAGAAAGCAAGAAAAAGAAACTTGAAGATGCTGAAGAGGTATTGTACTATTTTACCACAACATGCAAAAGCTATTAAGTTCATTTGACCAGTATTCATATACACTGACCAATTAAAATCCATCTATCCTTCAGGAGGAGGAGCAAAGTATACTTGCTGAAGATGAAGGTGTAGTGCAAGTGCCATTAGGGGGTTATCAGTAAGTATCATTGTTACGTTCAAAGCATAACATTAATGCGTCTTTGTGTAAATGTAGATTGTTATTTTTTTCTGGTTTCTATTTCTACAGAGGAATACCGGTCATCAACATCACAGATGAGATGTCAAAAGGCTCTTTTGGAAACACTTGGAATGCCAATGGCTAAGAAAAGAAAAAGAGATTTATTTATTATGGGAAAATATAATTTACATTGCAATAAGCACATAAATATCACTCAGAGCATGTTGTTAGCTTTTGTTGACTGTGATAAAAAGAAATATCAAAAGACATTTCGCTATCGGCTTTCATACATGGACAAAAACACTGAAGCCATAAACAGCAGCTTTAGAGTTTAACTTTGCACAAAGACTGGAAACATGAAGGGATGGCTGGCCTAGCTTTGCCAACAGGAAACAAAATCAATGTACCTTTAAGGATGACAAGTTGAATATTTATTAAGACATTTTTGTGGAAAAAAAGTGTAAAACTTTTTTTTCTTCTTCCTCTGGCAGTTATGGATGTTGGTGTATTGTCTTTGTAGATTGTTGTTCTTTTTTTTCTTTGTAGACATGTTATTCAAAGAAGCAAACATGAAGTAATCTAAAAGAATGACACAGATGAATAAGATGTTCATGAATTGTTTTCATTTTCATCCTTGAATTTCTGAATATTTTGCTGATAATATCTTTGTACTATAATTCAATCTTATTGCTGCTGCTTTCCTGCTGTAAACTCATAACATCAGCTTGTTATGCAGAAGTCTGTCATCGCCGTAGCATTTACAGTAGGCTATACAAAGCACTCTGTGTTTATAATTTACATTGTTTTTTCCTTCTGCAATTATAAAAGTTAATCAATGAGAGCGCAGGTTAAGACATTGAAAATGGAGACAATATTCACTACGTGAAGAGCGTTCACGAATATTTTTCACTGCTCCTTCTGTGGCAGTTTACACATCAGCATGGTGTACTGCAGATTACAAATCCTTCATGTTTAGCCCTGTGAATCTTTGTTTAAGTAAATAAATGTGGTAACTGATCCATCACAAACATTTTGTTTAGAAACCAGTGAAACCTTCAGATTCCCATCATATTATTAATGTCAATCTGAATTTATTTTTTCATTTAGGCAGATATTGATTTATTGAATTGGATTTGCAGAAGCTAATATTTCTAAAGCTTCTCATTTTTAATATCTTGTATGTGACAAATAAAAATTTATACAATATATACAGATATAGAACATTTACAATATATTGTATATTGCAACCAAATGCAATAGTTCTGTCAGAATGATAGTACCCTATTTATATAAGAAATGATTCAATTATATATTTTTGGTGTATTCATTTTGTATCTATTTTGCAATTGCTGCAGAATATGTTGTAATCTAATATAGACTTAATGGTATTTTGTTTTAGTGTCAGCTGCTTATGTTGCAAAGATAAGTTTCATTCAAGATTATCCTGATATGTTTTATATTTGTATAAGGTTTACTGTGTCCCCATCAAAGGTGTTTAACTCTGGCAAACATGCCTGTTGTTATACTTCTGAAGATTAAAATGAAGAAAAATGGGATGGGGTGATTTATAAAAAGAATACTTGAGAAACAGTTTTATTAAACTTTTCAGTGTGTTAACCTTGATACATATCTAGCAGTATTGTTTTTTTTCTTGTCTGTAAACACTCACCTCTAGGGAGAGATAACAGTTAACCTAGCATGCATGTTTTTGCACGGTAGGAGCCATTATGTCTAAATGAGGAGAAAATGTACCGTTCTGAGACCCTTTTTAAAATATTTCAAGCAAAATCTTAACAAATCATATGATGTAATTCTGACAACTACTATCAAGGTATTATGAATTAATCAGTTGTTATGTCTGGCTTTTATCTACAATCATGGTCAAGAAAGACCAAGTAATGCAAATTTCAGATCTGTTTTAAAAATGTGACCCTAATCATTTCCTCCCAGATCCGCAGCTGTGTACTATTCTAAGCTGCAGCGTAGCACTCTAAAAATGTAAGTAACTCATGCCTACAAAGCCACATAGGTCGGAGGTCACCAAAGTACTTTCAGGTGGATGTTTTTGCAGCTTCTAATGTAATTAAGAAATGGTAGTTAAGCAGAAAAGCGGAGATTAGGGTCAAAGGTCTACAACCAGAATAATGCATTTTTTGAAAGAAATCCCTGTGACTGGTGCAGATGAACAGTACACAGGGCAAACTTGTGGAATTTTACAAAAGGGAGACCTTTAATCGTTATTTGCAAGGTTGGATTGATAACACTGGGTACTAGTGCTTATGACAAACAATACAATATCTGTAAAACAAAACAAAACTTCTTCAACGAGATAATAATTCTACACATTTTCTTTTTAAAATTCTTACTAATTGCCCCCCCCAACGAAAAAACCATAACAGATACATTGACAACACAAAAATACTAGCTCATCATCACTGAGGCTGCATTTTTTTCATCACCTGTTATTGAATTCAGAACATCTTTCCAGGACTTTCAAGGTGTAAATATTACAAGGTTCTTTAAAACATCAGGGGGAGCAGAGTTAAAAATCACGTCTAAAAAATCAAAGCCTAAAAAACATTTATTTACAAAACTAAAAAGTCTTCCCTCCAGGCTCCGGCTCTCAGCAGCCGGGATCTTCTAGGTCGCACCAGCCAGGGTCTCCAGCCGCGCCTCCGGTCTCTCCTGCTGCAGCTTCGGGGTTCTCCTGCCACGGCCTTCACGGTGTTGCCAGCCAGGGTCTCCAGCCGCGTCCATATGGTCTCAGCCGCGGCATCACACCTCTCACTGGCCCCAGCCTCTGCTTCTTCAGCCTGGGCCTCGGCCTCCCACCGGCCCAGCACCCACTGGTGCCCTCCATCTCCTTCACCGTCCTCTGCCAAACTTTCTCCCTCTCAACAGTTCCTCCCAGCATCTCTTAAATAGTTGCAGAGGGCTCACACCTGCATCCAATCAATCAGTCTAATCCGGGAGGGAAACGCCTACTCCAAAAACCAGGGATCAAATGTTAAAAAAATCCATGTAAAATAAAACCACACAAAAAAACCCCAATCAAATCAAATAAAAACATGGAATTTGACCCCTGTCAAATATAAACCCCCTTGCTAACATAGATACGTATAAAGAAATACTGACTATTTTTTATCATATTTGTCAACTGTGATGGAGTGGCGATCAATCCAGTTTGTACCCTGCCTCTCGCTCTTAGCAACTAGGATAGGCTCCAGCTCCCCCGCAACAATGCATTGGAATTTTGGGCCATGATGGATGTTTTTGTCAGTACATAGGACAATATACCGATATACAATTTGTGCACCAAATCATCCAATCGTTAGTTATCAATAAGCAATGTCTGAGTTGTATAGTCTCAAGATGATTAGGCTACACTAATGCTTCGGTTGGAGAAGAGACGACAAGACAGCAATATCTAGTTGGGGCTGCTAAACACAAATACCAACTCAAAGCCCTCATAGATTTGGCCGATAATCAGACAGAAGTGGGCAGAGGTTCTCCGTTGTAATCAACAGATGGTTTGATGTGCTGCAGATGACAGCTTTGAGAGGTGGCACATCCCAGAGCATGTCAGGCTGCTGGCTCATGTGAATTTATGTTTTGTCTCAGTGCCATGACGATATCAGAAGTGTCGACCCAGTCACTGTTCCCAACTAGTCTGGTACTATGATTGACATGATTTCCTTTTCTTTTATTTGGCATAACTGTCCTGGGTGTACAGCCAGAGCATCTCTGGGAAATCCTTCTCCAGTGAGCAGCTGACAGGTGACACACATCATTGTGTTACCTTGTAGAGATCCCTCAGCACTGTTCTCTCTAAGGAGTGATGTGTTTATTGATTCTTGTTCTGCCTCCATAAGCAGGTAAGATTAAGTTAGCGTGATAGAAACACAAATTCTGCACACGGTGGAAACACATCTCTTGACAAAACATTGAGTATAGCATTAGATCAGGATGCTCTGTTTAAAAAAGTTCTTTCGACACTGCAATTGATTAAAATGACTATTTTATCATCTTCTCTGGTGGGATTAATTCTCTGACAGGGATGTAGATCCCTGCCAAGATGAATTAAATTACTCCTTTGGATTTGATGTCTTAGAAAGGGAACTCGTGGATTGGATTCATTTCTTTATTGAAAACTAAATATGACTTTTCTGAATTACAAGATGTCGTATTAAGCATATCCACAGACATATCTAATGAAGATCAAAAGTGATCTGCAACATATTATCATCAATTTATGTGAACAGGAAGATGAAAATGACAAAATGTGAAAATTTATTTTGACTTTCAACAATTTTTATGTTAGAGATGCATTTTGAAAGGTGTTGCATTTTAATAGTGTTTCCTTCAACCACTGAAGGCCAGCAGGGCTTTTTGTGAAGGGATTTTATTAGTAATATCAGGAGAAAGTATTGTACAGATTGTGAAACATATATTATGGCAAAGAATCAGTGGAAAAATTGTTGCAAGTAGTTGCAGGTTTGAGAATACTAACAGGTGGGGGAGCGCTTAATATGATTTTATTCTCTTCTGCCTCGTCCGGTCTTCAGCCAGGACACAAACTCCTTGGCCGCCTGGTCTTGCAGGTAAGAGCTCACATCACTGGTGTAGGTCCCATCTGCATGGCGTCTGAATAGACTCCTGTTGAAGCAGAAACATTCAGATGATTGAGTCTCATATATAATGGTGTAACAGGTGAAAAGGTAAATACACTGGTTCAAATCAAAACATCAGTCAACAATACATGCAGAATTACATCTAGATTTATGTTTTCACGCCATCCATCTAACTTCCTGTAGATGTGAAATAATTTATACTAGGAGTGATTAAAGAGAAGATACACTCACCCGTTCCTTTTTGAGTTTTTCAGCCATTGGACAAAATCTTGTGCTCTTCTTGTCTCCAGGTATTTACTGTAGTCATTAGAAAACGTTCCCTCTGAGTGCCTCTTCATGTTTGGGAGCTCGATGGGTTCATTGAGCACTGAGCTTTCACTCAGTAACCTAAAAAGGACACACCATAGAAAGAGCTGAGAGGAGCAGGATAAACCATAACTCACCCTTTGTCCCCCATCCTGGGATCCTGTGGACTGTCTCTTCTTACTGAAATATTCTTCTTAATCACATTTTCTGGCTCCACACTTGTATGTTCTATCTATACTTCATGCTGCTTATTAAAATACAAAAGTAATCCTCAGCATAAATCTAGAAAAGATTCAGTTACACTGTGCATGACTTTTGCATAAAAAACTCTACAGTTCCTAATGACTGAGAGTATAAGAATGATGAATATATTAGTTACATTTGAAACTTTAACAAATCATTTACAATACCAAAAAATAAAATAAAATAAAATAAAATAAAAAACTTACACAACCCAACCTATTATAAGATGTTTTTTTTTCCAGCAAACAAAATGATTAATAAAATCTACTGTGATCCACTGTTACTTAGTGAGGACCCTTTTTGCACCAACAGCTGGTACTTTTTCTGTTAAAGCAACAAAATAATCAAAAAATGGTAATGCAAATTCAGTGTTATTCTTGAAAACAATTTAAAGCAAAATAAAACAAAACAAAATAAAATGAAATAAAAAGGAATAAAATTAAATTAAACATAATAAAATAAAATAAAATAAAATAAAATAAAATAAAATAAAATAAAATAAAATAAAATAAAATAAAATAAAATAAAAAGAGTGAAGGTTGGTCTTACATAGAATTTGGGTCTGTGTCCTGGTCTGGCACCTGCCAGCTGCTTTGGATGATGATGAGGAGCAGGAGTCCAGCAAGAGACTGAGCACTTTTCATTGTTTGAGCCTCTTAAAAATCAGAGACAGACAGACAGAAATAAATGCAAGGGCAAAAAAATGCAAAAGATTATCTTGACAAGATGTTTTCGAGTCAAGAAAGAGCAGCAAAAATCTCACCTGTGCTCCTTTCTGTTCAGCGTTTGAGAGAGGAATTGTGAGGTGGCTTGATTGGTATCCTCCTTTTTCTCTGTGACTTCTGGAGCTGTTTCATGGTCCCCTCCTGATCTGCTCAGTCTTATATAGTGGAGTTGAGCAGCGCTCTCCCAGGTGACTCCCCCTGTCACAGAAACCTTAGCATATCCTCCGTTACGCTCAACCCATTAGTCAGCTTCCAGCTCATTCCCCTGAAAGTGTTTAACTTTGGTTTAAAAAAAGACAAGATGACAGATGGATGGTCAAATATGCAGTTTAAGGTGTCCAAATTAAAACATGACAGCTAACCTGACAAATAAATCCTTGCCTGTATTGAAATGATGTATTCTGAGTTAGTCAAAACTTTTATATAGCAGTCTTTTAATATGATTTACACAGTTTGATGACAAAAGCCAAAAAGGATGTTTGTTTAGAGTGTTGAAAGTCTCATGATTTGGCCATATTAGAACAATTTTGGTACTTTTTGAGATAAATAAAACACACAGTACTTAATTATTTTCAATTTAAAGCAAAGGCTTAGTTTATACCACATCTGCTAAAAAATATAACTTTTTAAAGAAAAAAATAAAATAAAGAGAGTATTATATTTCAAAACAATGTTTATTTTACCAGAACATTACCATTACACAAATGACAGCACTCCACAACAAAATCAGTGCAGTGTAAATCCTCCTCTGTAGGTTCATCACATTCATATGAAAATGTGTGTGTGTGTTTTTTAAACTTCAAATGCATGCAGTGGTCACATATTTTTAAGAAAAAAAAGTCAAATTCACAATTTCACATACAAATGCTCAGTTGTGTGAGCAATGCAATGTGTGCAAACAATTACATTTTCTAAAATTGACCCGACTTTACACAATATCATTTTTTTCATATCTATTTGGGATTAAGGAGGCATTTCTGCAGGAAGTGGCTCATGAGGGTGTAAATATGATGGTACGCTGATCCCCTGAGAGCATGATCCCTGTCAGTGTACCACTGAAATTAACACAAAAATAAAGTTAGTACTGAGACAAGATGATCAGATTCCATGTTACACGTTTTAAATCATGCACATCTTTTTATTTTCTTGCATAATAGTCGAGGACAGTTTTTTTTTCCTTCTGTAACCTTCATAAAAGCAACACCATCAAGAGCAATATTAGCCCCTCTTCCCTGAGCCAATATTTACCATTGTCTCAAAGTCCACTTGCTCATCCACCAGGGCTTTGGAGATCTGTGCGGCCTGCTGGAAATGGACATTGTCTACAGGAAAGAGAGAGTTTTCTCTACGTGACACAATGTCAAAGCTTACATTTCTTTAATGGAAAACAGTCCATGTATGCATGACTTAACTGTGTTACCTGGCAACCTGATGATAAACAGGGTTGCCACATGTTCAGACCTTATCAACAATAGAAATGACAAAAATGACTTAACGTACCATCTGCTGTCCCATGGACCAAAAGATAATTAACTGTTTTGAAGTTCTTTGCTCTGGATGTGACTGTTGAATTCTAATTGATAAAAAAGAAAAACAAAAAGAAAAGATTAATAAACAATAAAAAATGCACCTAATGTAAAGAATGTGAGGTTTAAATATTTAGACATAATTTTGAAAGGGTTGACTTTTATTATATTAACCTTGTAAAGGTCTGAATTCTCAGTGGGTTTGCCCATGTAGCGCTCAGTGTATACTGCATCTGCACACAAAAACACAATTGAGTTGTGGACACAAAACAAATACATATGGGAAAAACAAAACATTTCTTTTAATCATAAAGCATTAAAGAATAAGATTTTCAGAAAGTAAGATAACTGAAAGGTGAACTTCACTCATGATTGACTAGTCCCGCTTAGGCAGTCATTTTTAACTCTTTAAAGCCTGACCCAAGAAATAATGGGGAGAAAATTCTCATTTTTAAAATATGAAGTCGTCACTTGGGCCTTTAACAAAATGTGAAAAAAAAACATAAAAAAGATAATTTTTCAATATTCCCCCTTTATTATTGTGTGATAGGTCAATATTATTGTCATGTAGTCTTTTGCCCCGGGTAAAAGGTACATCAGAGTGTATTCAGCAGGGTTTTGAGCAAAGTTTTTGCCATAAAGTGATGCAAAAGGTTTCAGAAACTGTATGAATAAAATATGATATGTTTGGCTTTATAGGGTTAAAACAGTCATTTAACTGGAGATGCTTATCAACATGAATGTGCTTTTTTTCTCTCAATAATAATCAGTAAAACTTTCATGACAACAAAATGTATTCTTGATCTTTTAGATGGCATAGGATGTGTAAACATGGCAACAGGGACAGCATAACTTTATAACGTGTTGTTTATATGGTGAAAACTTTTATCAAAACCATAAATTAACATATCTTGTGTGCTTAAACCTCTTATTATAGGCTCTGTGGCTCTTTAAAATGAGAAACATTCATTTGTGTTATTTCTTTATATACACAGTATACAACAAAAATGGATAATTTGTCTTCAATGATAACAATCAGTAGATCAAATATTTGGACTATTTTAGAAATCTGTAGTGAGACGGGGAAACAAGTCTTGGTGATTACAAAGCTCTTTTTTTGTTTGGAGGAGTTGTGGAAATTATATGATGAACTCAGCTCAAACCAGTTGAATCTGAAGATGATAATGTGACATTGTATCAGTGGAATAGCTATTCCCTGGAAGAAACTGAGCCAAGGAATAAATGCAACGCTNGTTATACTCTACATACTCACCATAATATTCCCACTTGGCTACTGGGGCTACCGCAATCCCACACTTGAAGAGCCCAGTCCCTGCACCCAAGGCCATTGAGGTGACATAACCACCATAAGACTGAAGAACAAAGCAGAATAAACTGTAATTACTGAAGGTAAGACAAAAAGTACAACAAGAAAATGACTATACAAAGGCAACTTACCCAGCCCCATATTGCAATTCTGTCTTTATCGATGAAACCCATGTTAATAAATTTCCTGTTAAATGGATAGCATGTATTGAACAGAACAAAAATAAAAGCATATTTGGAGATCTGAACATCCTGAAAAACCTGTTTTTAAGACAACAGTGTAATAAGACCATAAATCACCAAGGTGATTGAAAATTTGGACACTTTACCTCACAGCTGTTATCTGGTCTTCTACTTCAAACGTCCCAAGGCGCCTGTAGATAGCATGCATTATTTCATCACCTTGGTACCCGCTACCTCTTCCATCAAAGCTGGCAATGATGATACCGTGTGTACTGGAAAGGTATGTTGCCCAGTTCAGCTTGTTGCGGTAGTTCACGCTCTGACTGCACGGGCCAGCGTAGCTACAATAGGAGAGCAACACCATACATTAGCAAACACTGCCAAAGATGTTTGTGGAGTTTTGAAGTGCTCTGAGGAGTGTTCACTTACACATCAATAAGAAGAGGATATTTTTTAGACCTCTGGAAATTGGGTGGTAACATCATTTCATACCAAAGATCTGTTGATTAGAAAAACTTGTGGTTAGGAACACAAGTTCTATTAGGTTTCTAAGGGAAAATGAAACTTATTTTCCTTATCATGAGTAAAAAAAATGAAGAGCTTCTTAAATAATAAAAAATGTCTGCATCTAATGTTTTGGTACACTTAAACATTGATTTTGCTTATTACTGTATCATAACCGAAACTGTGTGCAAGTTTGAAGGCTGCTTTTTCTCTGAAACTAAATATGGTTTAAAGTCTGTACAAATAAACAGGATTCTGCAACTTTACAAACTATCTGGAAGACATTTGTAACCCAACATATAATTTAGACATGTGTAATTTGGGAACTTAAACCTTCAGTTTACATCAACAAAAACCCTGACTTTTCAGGGACATCAGACACAGAGGCATTCAGTGTAAGATGTGCATTAAAGGGAAACTTCACCCATTTGCATTAAGCTTTGTATCAGACAGGAGATATAGGGATTTCAGTGTTGCACTTCCTGCTTTAAAATATGTAAAAATCGTCATTTTACATCTTCGAAAGCAGGAAGTCCTTTCTCCTGGCACGTCCTAGGAAATCTTTTCTTGGTCAGATAGGCACTTAATTCGAAATGTATGTTACATTTTGTCTACAAATATGACCCACTTTTAATAAAAATTGATGTTTCCATGGGTGAAATGCTCCTTTAAAAACACAAAATATCATAATAGACTGTTTTTGTACTTTTGTAGATTATAAAACCCACAAAAAATACATTCAAAAGAGAGTATTTTCATATTTGCTTATCTTAAACCACTTCCTTAGAACATGTACTGTCTTACCAAATCCTGCAATCTTTAAGGTGCCGTATTGCATTTTTGGCATCTGGAATTCAGACAGCATGTTTTCCAGATCCTTGTTGTCTTCAAGAATGGAGAGCTCTGTGGTAAAAACAGAATAGAATTAGAAAAGGCCTCAAAAAGGTCATTTCCATCTAACATTTTTCATTTTCTTTATTCTTTTCTGGTTAGATAATCTTTATGCTGTGGAAACCAGAAATAATAACGCATTCAGAGAATTCTCCAATGTAATACAAAGTTGTCTGTATATCTGTGTTGTTTTAAGAATTAATTAATAAATGTACCTGAACCTGAACCCCTGTTGTCCATGAGTGTGTAGAGGGGCAAGCCAGGTCCTGGGGAAAACAAAAACACACACATAGTCACTGATAACACATCAAATCTTCTGTTTAACTGAACTGAACTGCTTAAACTCTGATTATTGTTCACAGATGTTCCCAACATGGGTGAATTATTATCTAAGAAAACACATGGAAGGGTAACTGACCATAGCAGTCCATTCGGTAGAAAGAAGCATCGGTGCTGAAGTAAGCTGAGTTGTACTGACACCTGTCCTCATATAAGACGCAGCTGAGGCACTGGGGGGCTGATGGGCTGCTTCCAAGCAGAACTCTTGGGAAAAATGAGTAATATTACACGTAAGGTATGTAAACACTCCATTTACAGGAGCACCAAATAATAAGTTTCTGTGATGATATAAAGTGGTAATCAGATGGAATAACTACTTACTTGTAGAGATTTCTTTTTACAGGTACTCCTTTGTACTCATTACTCACAAAATATCTGAAGAAAAGAATTTTGCACAAATCTTGATTACATGTTTCCTTACATATTTCCTTTTAAAGTCCATGTAGCTTTGCTACAAGAGTGTTTTTTCACCTACATGGCATCCTTTGTTAATTTGGATATATAGATAACTTCCCACTTGCCAGAGGTAATAGGTGTTGCTTTGCCCTTAAGAAAATACTTTTATTAATCAACTGGATACCAAAAGGATGAAAAAGTTGATTCAGCAGTGTGTTCTTTCATGAAAACTCACGTCTTTCACGTAGTGAATATGTTTGTAGCCCTGAGTATCACTCATCACTTTGTAAAAACTGAGCTTATCCTCAGCAAAAAATAGAGGCAGGGGCACATACTGAGGAAAAAAATAATAAATTACAGTCATACTCCAAATAAAACAGTGAAGATGAATGAATGAATGAATTATTAACCATGATTTCATGGAAACTTACATGGCCAACCCAGCCTGTCTTGCTTGTTTGCTCAAATTTCTGTAATGAACAAAAGCATTCATTTCAGTTTTATTCACATCTAATTACATAATCATGAAGTCAGCTTAAAACTCAAAAAACATCCAACCAGAAAGCATTTATGAGTTCCTGATCAGACAGCTAACAAGGGAAGTGACATCTACCTGTTTTTCTTTCCAGCTACTTCCATCAAAGTCATAGATCTGTACAACCACATGATTCTGTTTCCTTGTAAGCCATTGCACAGCGACGCGTTCATCTGTAACCCAGGTCACTGAGCATAAAATGTGATCACTGAGTAAAGGCAACAGAAAGTGACAAGGTCTTTACACGAGGCACACAACGAAGATGTTACATTTCTCTCAGCTTTACAAATTTGATTGTTAAGTGATCATACAAGCTTAAGAATATACAGACCCGGACGCAATGGAAGCAGGAGGAGCCACCTGTGTGCGGAGGGATGGATTTGTGGTATCAACCACAAAGAGTTTCACCTTCGTAAGATTTGATCCAGCCTATGACAAGGTATTGTAACATCGATAAATACATTACAAAGAATTAAGAGTTTGGTGACAACAAACCACTCAGAAGATTTTCTAAACTGAGAATGAGGTATTATTTGTGTTAGAAAATGACCAAAATAACAAAAGATTTAAATTGATTAATCAAACAAGATTTCCTGTTTGACACCTTGCCTACAAATAATTAGTTTGTGTTTGAAAAAGTCATATGATCCCACCTTTGGGTATGGAACAGACACTGTTTGAGGATATTGCTCGGATCCATACCAAGTGTACTCCACTTTGTGAACTTCGGTATCATTAAATTCTGCATAAGCCAAGAATTTTCCTGTTGAGGACCACCATATTGCACCACTTGATGCAAACACTTCCTCTGTAAGTTGGAAGAAAACAATAAGATATAGTAAATATATTTACGTGTTTAAACACAGATGCGCACTAAACTTTACTCACCTTCATACACCCAGTCAGGGACACCATTAAGAATCTCATTTTTTTTCCCATTGTGTGTAACCTGCACAGCTTCAGCCATGACATTGGGCTTTAAATAAATGTTGAAGTCTGAAATGTAAGCCTGCAAAAGACAGAGTGAATACAGTTTTTTAGGTTTTGGCGTCAATTATAGCCCATGTTCATATTCATATGAACAAATGGCAATAGATAAAATACAGTCCCAGTAATACAGACTGAAATATTATTTATTTACACTGGCAAAGGGAGTGAATGATAACATGCCGAATGCTCACATATTGGTTTCCTGTTGGCGCAAAGGTAAAGTACTGTACGACAGGTGGAAGACTCACTGGTGTAACAAATGTTCTATAGTGAAATAGAAAAAGCGTTAAAGGTGGGAATCATCTTCCATACATCACATTGTGGCCCTCAGGAGAAAAATAAGACTACAATACACAAAACGTATTTTTCTTCATATTGTGATTGTGCTCCTATAAAATGGTTCCAATGCATCATTTTGACTGTGAGGAATTTTAAATGTTGTTATAACAAAAGTGACACTTCATGCAAATATTGTCAGAGAATAGTGTAAATTCAGAATATATTAATTTTCACCTCAATGAACTCACAGTGAATGCTGTTAATTATACTGAAATTTATATATTTACAGCTATCAAAATTAGGTGTATTTAAAAGAAACCTTCAGTTGAACAATCTCTAACAATGGGGAGTGTGTGGAGGGACCTTGATTTATCTGATTGGACTTCACTCTTTTTAAGATTTTTTCTTATTTCAATAGCCTTAACAACATGCTATCCACCCTCACAAATACCAGCAATTGTTTATTTCAGAAAAAGAACAAATATTAGTTAGGCCATATCTTAACTGATGACAGCTTTGTAAAAGTGGTTTAAGGAGCTCATTCTCTTTCATTTCTTCCTGACTGCCAGGGGCAGTAAACAAAGTGAATATGTCTCTGCACACTGCAGAGGTTGAGGTCTTATGAAAACTGAGTCATGAATATGACATGTAAGCTACCTGTACATCCCTACCAAATAGGGCATGGTGGCCTACATCCTCTCTCTTTGATCTTCCTGATGTGACTTGCAGGTTGCTTGCTCTGTAGATCAACACTTTGCTTCTGTGATCTGTTTGCAGGTTGAGGGGCGGTAAACACATTCTTTATGGTTTGTAATCCTGCCGGTGACTTTACTATCCGAGTTCATTTATTGGCCTCATTCATTGTTGGGTGTTCTGGTTGCAGTTGGAACTCTGTCACTGTACTGGATTTCAATGCCTGGCTGTGTATATTCACACGGGGGTAGAGATGGCTAGGAGAGGATCTGTTGGCATGTCTTACTGATCGAGCTGATTGGCTCAGTCAGCTGGACGTTCTGGTTTGCGTTCTGTGGCACAGTCATGGTTCTCTCCTGGCCTGACCCTTTCTGATCTGCTATGTTATTGTGTGCTTCTTGTGAGCCTCAACGGCAGCATGAGGATGGCCAAGAATAGAGACCCATATATCTGGGATGGACCACCTAAAGGAGGCTTTGAATGACTGATTTTTGAACTGCAGCATTCTGCCTCTCTTGGTGAGAGAGGAGAGGCTCCTGCAGGCGGAGGTGCACATCACTGGGTGTTGTTCCTGGGAAGCTGCCAGGCGACTCTGCCCCCAGACATGAGATCTGCCAATAGTTTTAGGTGTGCCTTAGGTGAGACATCTTTTGAGACTATGACTCAAGGCAACACTATAAGAGGTTTCACTGAAAACTGCTCTCTTTTTATCGATTACTATTGCCAAATGTGCTGTAAACTTAAAGCACTTGTGGTCAGCCCTGCATCTACCTTCCAGTCTGCACTGGAAGGTAGAAGACTCAGGGGTGACTCCATGACTGAACATAGTGTTCCTCTAGAGGGTTTTTATCCCTTCTTATGCCAATGTGTCTATTGATGTGCACCATCATCCTCCATTTCAGTCCAGTGAGAAGCGGAGGGCTAATTTGTTGTGTCCGTTCGTACTTTATGACTCTACTTTCCAGTTACACTGGTGCTCAGAACAACTGACTGTGTACAAGAGGGGGAAGAATAAGGGGCTTGCACTGTCTAGACTTTGCCACTGGGTTGCTGAGATGGTCAAATAAGCTTGCAGGGTCACAGGTACGCCTCCACCTTCTGGCATGTTCTGTCACTCTACCAGAGGTGGGGCCATGTCATGGGCAGTGGTGGGAGGCATGTCATTGAGGACGTATCTGCTGCAGCATCTTGAGCTACGACTTTACATTCTCCAGGTTTTACTGCCTTAATGTGACCTCTGGGTCCATGTTGGAATTGGCCATCCTGCCGGGGGTATTTTCCTGCTGACAACTCCATGAGTGTCTCTTCCTCATGACAGTGCTGGTATGAGACATCCACTTTGTTTACTGCCACTGGCAGTCAGGAAGGAATGAAACAGAAGTTACATACTGTAGGTCATTATGGTTCAGCAAATTCCTGGATGACTGCAAGTCAGGCTGGTCTCTTGGATTTTTTTTCTTGGACAAGAAGATTCTGGGAGACTGGATGTACAGTTGACGACCACAGACTATTTGTCATCGGGGAGCACAGCTGGTCTATTTGTCACATTTAAAGGAAAAGTAATGTTTTTTTTTTTTTACCTGGACCTTATTCATAGCATGAAATACGTTCATAAACTCACCCAGACAATTTTAGAGTTACTTGAAGTCTATCGGGAGATATTTAGATCTATTGCGCTGACGTACATATCCATTAAATGGAAGTAGTCAGGGCTACGTCATTTCAACCTCTAAATAAGACATTTCTTTCTTCTTAAGACAATTCTTCCTCTTCTGTGGTGTAAACGTAAGGTATCTTACTAAAGTTTCAGGAAACCACAGAAGAAGAAAATTCTTATTAAAGCTTTTAAAAAGCCCTGGATGACAACAAAGCCGTTGTGAAGGCACAGGGGGATAGTGAGACTGCACAAAGACTAAACACTGGTGAAATGAAGGCATTTTGTGGCAGATAATGTCTTATTTAGAGGCTGAAATGCATCACCCCGACAACTTCCATTGAATGGATATGTACGCCAGCGTGATGGATCTAAATATCTCCCGAAGGACTTCAAGTAACTCCAAAATTGTCAGGGTAAGTTTATGAACGTATTTTCATGCTATAAATAAGGTCCAGGTAAAAAAACAAACGGTACTTTTCCTTTAAGACTATGTTCTTATAAGACCTTGACCTTTTTTCTTTTTAAACGACAAAACACAACTCTTTTACTCTGTTTTGTAAAGTTTTCCTGTATTTTGGGTTTCGTTTTGCACTTCAGGACCAAAGCACTGATACAAAAAAAATGATGGACAAAGTAAATACGTATAAAAAAAAAAGAAAAGACTACTTACGAGTTCTCCCTGTCATAGATAGAATATGATGCTGTGTATGAATGTCTCCATTTCTGCAAAATTTCAAACATAAAAATCTGTTTCCATGTTTTTCATAATCATTCTGATGATAAAACGTTTTACAGAACTGTATAAACAAGCATATAACATTAACAGAGATCACTCACTGGAGACGTCTCACCTTTGTGTAATTGCTTTCAAAAGCAATGTATTTTTGATCACCTGACAACAAGTAATCAGTGGCATCCACTTTGGCCTGAAATGGAAATGTAAAAAATCAGGATGGAATTTACCACCTTTCATATTTTCATAAATAAAATTTGTTTTTTGTTGGATGTTAGAAGAGGCAGACATATTACAAAGGTCGAATTGCTCAAATACAGTGACTTCTCCATTGTTTCAGGATTGTGGAGAAAAACATTCCCATCTCCTGTTTTATGCAGATACTCCTTATCTGCAGACACAAGGGGTGATAAATCACATTGTGACAAACATTTGCCCACATCAAGCAGGAGTGATATGTTGCTCAGAAAGGTCAACCATTGCAGCAGACGTGATACCTGATATCCAGTACAAATTGTAGGATTTCTTCCTAATGGTGTCATTGAAGTAATCCTCAAGGGTGAAAGGCCTTTTGGTTCCTCCAGATTCTGAACACACACAGTTTTGTTTTACTACAACCTACTGCTAACAATAGGACCAGGGAATATGCTGTAGTTTAAGAAGCATACATGCTCATTCACTTTTCCCCCTCCCTTCTAAATAGACAAAACGTAAACAGACGCATTATACTGTAGGAGCCTATTGCCAGACACAAATGAGAAAGAAGCCTGCTTGGTTTGAATGTATGTTTTTACACTAAACTTGATCAGAAAAAGAGTGACAGGCCGGACTTCTAACTTACTGCTGTAATAAACTGCTGGGATTGTTATTAATGTGATGACGACAGCCGCCCCTACCACTCCCCACATCACCTTGTTGCAGCCCTGTGAAGAGAGAAACTTACAAAAAATATTCAGAAAGCACAGCACAAGCTGCCGCTGGACTCTAGTTTGGTAACTTCATTTATCCCAACAGCGAATGTCACACAGACTGTTCACAGCTCTTTAAAATAGTTATTTTTTCCAGTATTAAAGCTGATGGGAAATCGATTACTGACCATGATGATGTTGAAGTTGCGGCGAAGCTCTGTCTAATAATCCTTAAAAGTCGCTGACGTGTTTGAAGTCTCCTGCAGCCTGATGAACATACTCTCAGTGCACAACACCCGCGACATAAAACTGAGCTCCGTCCTACTTCAGTCGAAGCTTCCTACACTTCTTGCTGCATTCCTGAGAACAGTCCGACTACGGGCGGAGATGCCTCACCGAAGTTCGCCGCACAACTTTCCAGGAGCGCACAATTTAATGGTATTAGGAAGTGGATTTTTTTTTCTTCCTTCACCGAAGGGTGCTTGTCACTCCTGCTGCATACGTAAAAACAGGATAAGCCAGCTTTATCTTTTAATTAAATAAACATTTACTCGCGTATGGTTCACTGTAGTCTTTTATTTTCTTAAAATCAAGTATGAACTGAAATGAATTCAACTCAAACAACCAGTTGTCTGAGCAGTTTTATTACTTTAGTATCCACATAGGATACAATGCTAAATCGATCAGATGATTGAGTTTAAAACTAAGATGAAAGCTTGGATCTAAAAATAACAGCACCCTTATTCTCAACAGTAGTGACTCACTGCCAGATGAGTTAAACAGAAAATCAGCAGCCACCTGTTTGCATGCGTTTGAGTTGACAGGTGGGCTCTTAGGGGGCTATCACTGGCTCACTGGCTTCCATCTCATGGGACAACAAGGGTTTGAAAGGAACACATTACTACTTTTTTCATTAATTCTTTATTTTTCTCTTTCAAGAAATTGTTTTACCATCTCAACTCATTTCATTATCCAGTTCAGCATAATCTCTTATTATCTCTTATTTCACAATAACCCATTTACCAATAAGAAAAAAACAAACAAAAAACTCATAACCAAACACAAATAATCCATCACCATCAGCATCTCACAATTCAGTAGTTAAAGGAGGCATAATATTTGACAGAGTAATGGGTACATGTTGTGAGTGACATTTCATAAGGGGAGTAGGACACAACAGAAAATAGTGCTCTCATTTATTTTGACATTTTCACATTCATACACTCTATTCATCATCCATGCTCTGTGCTATCAGCCCGGCGTGTTCGATGTANTCAAATGCAGGGAACTGGATGGGGAGCTCGCTCCACTTGGTGAAATTGCTGTACTTTTTACCGCTGATGTCCACCACAAAGTTTTTCACGTTGAGGCAGGGGCATTCAATCCCACGGTACATCATCATTGAACCCCAATTCTACAACAGAACATAAAGGTTCACACATAACAGGACAGATATGGTGCACACGGCAGGTCTAATCAATGAAGCAAGGCTACTAGAGAGACTGCAACATGTAGTTAATAAGGCTCAAATGTATGCTATTTTGTCCCCTAATGAGTATATCTTGTATTCTAATCTTGTATTTCACTTTGACTTCAGACAAGATATTTTCATGTTTTCTCTGTCATTTCTTTACTTTTCTCATTTTGATAGTAGTTTAGTTAGTTGGCCATTATGCAGAAACTAATGTAGGTGAACACTGCCATATAGCTTATGTACATTAACCAAAGACTATTTTCCAATATGTTTCACTATTCTTGTATGATTCCCAAAAAGATATCTTTTCTTTTAGCTATCATTACTAAAAACACATTTTGATAAAGAACTGAACACATAAGTACCTGGCCGCAGTCTTTGCAAGCTATCACGCCATTGGTCTCATAATCCAGAAGTCTTTCCTGAAGAGTCGTGTTTTCTCTCTGAATGAAAAGTTTACTGGAAAAACATGTTGTAATTAATAATTATTACATACTGTACACTAAAAAAACCCCACTATACACACACACACACACACACACACACACACACACACACACACACACACACACACACACACACACACACACA
>JAPMNP010707483.1:7917-18900 GCA_029874935.1 Atherina boyeri
GGAGAGGGAGGCTAAAGTTAGAATAATAAAAAAGAAACAATAGCTAGCAGGGAGATAGGGGAAAAAGGAGATGATTGTTAATTGAGAAGCAGTTTGTTCCCATTTGGTTCGCCCACATCCCCACTTGACATAATGTCTATCTCATGACGCCTTCATGAGCCTGGAGGAAGTAGAAGGGGCTGTGAAGACCACTTTCAGTGCTCTGTAATCATGTTTCCCCCATCCAGCTCATTTCTGCTCTGCCTCTGATGGCAATTAGCCCCATGCTGACTCGACAAATTCATCAGCGACAACAATGACCTCCTTTTGCTCTCGATCCAGAGGGCAAGTCCGCAATACTGCCCGCATTGTTTAAGAGTAGCCCTTTCTTTAAGCTTCAAATTGGATGAAGAACAATGACTTTCCGGTGTGGGGTGAAGTTAAGGTTGTGTAATTGTGTTTGTTGCCATCATTTAACTTTGAAGAGGAATTTAAAAAAGCATATCCCAAAGGGAGTTCTCCATTGTAAAACAAGGGAATATAGATGTATATGACAGTGTGCTCTGTCTGGATATTTCCACTTTCTTAAAAGGGTAAAAGGGAAAGCGAGAATTTAGAGTACTCTTCTGTAGCACACACAAAAGACAAATAAGTATTGACTCTCAGAGGGTATGTGCCTGAAACTGTGAGGTCAGTGCAGCTGCCTAAGTTTATGTGGATTTTATATGATTGTGTGTATGTGAAACTGTCCGTGTATGTGTGCTTAGCTGGCAGCCAATCTTGTCTGTGTCCCAAAGGGAGACTCATTTATAGGAGAACACCAGCAGAAGGCTTTGCTTTACACACAAAACACGTACAGAATATGAAAGCTGCCACTGATGACTTACCTCGGTGACTGCAAAGACTCTCTTTCCGCAGGGTACAACTTTATACCATTTGTCATGTAGCATGTCCATGAAGCCGTCTGACTTGTAGCGACTCACAAACTCTGACATGTTACGGGTTAGAGGAGAGCCCTGGGGAAGGCCAATACCGTAGCCTGAAAGAGGAGACAAACATGTATATTAATGTGCATGTAGCAGAGCTGTTAACTACAAGCACGCCTGCAGAGAAGACGGTCAAGCTTGGTGTTTTCTTGGAAGAAAACAGGTAGCTGATTGCAGTCAGCCAAAGGGCAGATGCCCTCTGGAAAAAAGAGATTTACAGGTTTTCATCTTTCACTTTAAATCAGATCGACTATATTTTCTGCTAACGTACTGTGTGCATGCAAGAGAAACATTGTGTAGAGCTTTTTCTGCTCAGAGTTTGTTGGAGGAAATGAACTGTGGTGGCGGAGGTTGTCATTCTGTTAAAGCAGTGGTTTTCTAACTTTTTTCAACATTGTTCTCCCTGTGTATAATTTACCATCCAACACCCCATACGCCAGGGGTGTCAATTTGTGTTTAAGTTTAGGGGGGCCATATATAGCACAATATGATCTCAAGTGAGCCAGACCAATAAAATAACAGCATGATAACCCATAAACAATGAAACCCCACCAATTCCCCCTTTATTTTAGAGCAAAGAAATAAAAGTACATTATCAAAATGTTTACATTTAACAAGCTATTCTTTTAGAAAACATATGAACTGGAAATGTCTTGAGAAAAATGCGTACAGTTTTGACAATATTTTGCCTCATCTTACACATATTTGAAATGTAAAATATTAAATATAATTTATATCTATATGATATACTGTATATATATTTGTAAAATAAATAATATATTTCTAAATATGTTTTGATTTAAGGCATATTAAAAATATTTCATCACATTAATCATATTTCTATTTTATATGTTTTAGTTTTTTTGATTGGCTTCTCATTTTTGTTTTTACTTTATTATTTAATTGTATCCATCTATCCGTCCATTTATTATCTGTACCACTTATCCAATTCAGCGTTGCGGGGGCTGGAGCTTATCCCAGCTATTAGCAGGCGAGAGGCAGGGTGCACCCTGGACAGGTTGCCAGTCTGTCGCAGGGCCAACACAGAGAGACAAACAACCATTCATGCTCACAGTGGAATTTAGAGTGATCAATTAACCTAACATGCATGTTTATGGATAGTGGGAGGAAGCCGGAGTGCCTGGAGAGTACTCGTACAAGGGGAGAACATGCAAACTCCACACGGAAAGGCCAATGATTGAACCCCTCCCCAGCCGAGGCTCGAAACAGCGACCTTCTTGCTGTGAGGCTGCGGTGCTAACCACCGCACCACCGTTCAACCCAGTGATAATAATTATAATTAATTCTATCTACATATTTGTTTTGCATATTTACAGATTCATTGCAACTTACAGATCGCAATGGAGCTACAAAATCACAGGTTTTTGGAACTGAAAAATAAGATTACAGTAACTTTTTTAAGATCTAAATGTACAAATGTACTTGAACTGACTCACTTTATTTCTTGACTTTCTTCACTGACTTGAAGAAAGATATAAATCCTATAACAAGTTATCTCTCTTCTTATTTTCTCTAGTACCCCATGGAGTGTGTCCAAGTATCCCAAGGGATATATGTACCTCCATTTGAAAATACTGCTCTACACATTGTGTAGGTTTCTTTTTTTACTCTCATGAGTAGCTGAAGCATGGCTGCAAGCTCATTCTATGTAAGAGGAGATAAAAAAGTTTGAACCTCCTGGTCTACTCTTGGGGCTTTGTGAGGCATGTGAGACTGTGGTTGCACTGTGTAACTTTGCATGAGAAAGCAAAATGTCATGTCTGATCCTCATTTCTGTTCCCAGTACACGAACATCTGTCATTTTCAGCCTTGTATCAAGCTCTGCTTCAAGCCAGTCTCTTCTCTCTAGACTTCCCTTCCTGCTTCACAAGTAAAATGTATATTGCAGGTTTAATTTCTGCTTCACGTGTGCTTTATTATTTAGATTTTATTAGAACTAACTCAGTTTTAGGCAGTGTTATTACACAGCTTGCTTAAGGAATATGAAATAGAACAGGACACTTTGTACTAGCTAAATGGGCAGCCTGTTTATTCTGAGTTTTCTGACACTTAGCAGCCATCTTCAGCTATGAAATCTGTTTAGTCAATACATTGTCAGATTCCATAATAATCAGCCCCTCAGCAGGGAACATAGAAGGACTCCCTAGAACTGACCTGCCCTGACCTCATCAGTATGAACCATCAGTTGCAAATAACTCTTTGGAGTATGATGCAGATCATCCACTCTGTGCTCACTTCACAGTCATCCCCTGCAGCTACATGCTTAGCTTTGCAGAAAAGCCAAACAAAGGCCATTTCCACTCCATGAGCAGGGGAGACTCCATAAAATCATTATATTATAGTATAATCTCATTGATTTGTTCCTCTTAAAACAGACAAACATAAACATGTTTCTTTGTTTTATTTAAAGAAAAAAATGCAGGCTTGTTATTACTTTTTTTTTTAAGAATCTTGTTTTTCTGTCAGGCTTTTATTTTGTTTTTCCTTTTTTATTTTTTCGCTTCTTCTGTGGCTCTGGGACACCCTGCCGGGTGTGGTGGTGCCGATTAGGATTCAACTCGCCTGCTGCGGATCACCAACCTGTGCCTACTTAAGCTCCAATCTCAACTTCACCACATCGTTGCATTACCCGAGTGGTACAACTCTGGCCAAATCTTAATTTTCGTCAAGTTTTGAGTGTTTTTTTTAAAGTTTTTTTGATCATGGTGAACTTTTTCAGAGATCTCTGTCAAGACTGGAGCAAGCGCTACCAGATATAGCTGAGCCTGTGTTTTACTGCTGCACTGCCTTCGCCTCAGTCACAAGTAATGATCCTTTAAAAAAAAAAACACAAGTTCCATACAAGTTTTTGTTCAACTTCAGTGCTGAATTAACTTGCATTCCAGGCTTTTATACCATTTCTCGCCTTGTTTCACACCAGCTATCCATTTACAGACACCTTCAGCCGCTGATGATCATTTTTAAGTTTGGTTTCTTTGAAAGAACCACTACATTAAACAATTTTTGACTTTCTGCCATCTCTGCCCTCTCCATGCCTCCGGCCTTTCACCAACTGCTAGTTATACCTCTATTTTTCATTTCGATGACAGTGAGGAACAAATGTATATTGAAATTAGGTTAAGTTCAACAAGGAAGCTCTTTTCCCTCACATCTGTCCTCATTATCTGGCATTTGGGCCTTTCACCCCGCTACACTTTGTCACTTTCAATTTCTCACACTGTCAGACTCACTTCATTCTTATATTATGTCATCACAACTCTGGTCCATTAGTCTTCTTGCCTGCTATTTTTCAAGCCAATCATTCTGATCCCTGTTGCTTTAAACTGTCTTCTGTTCCATCATAGATTTAGTCACTTTGAAATTATAGTGGAGGTGGAAAATTTACATTAGATCTTTATATACAGGTGCAACTTAAAAACACACAATGACAAATAAAAACACACTTTAAAAAAATCAATTTATGGGAAATTAAAACTATATTTATATAAGTGTTTAGGCTAAGTTCTGTTGTTGGTGCTTGTTGGGACGCTTCAACAATGTTACCGGTATATGTGTGGACTTTTTTTTTCTAAGACTAGATTGCTTGTTTCTGTCTTGCAGCAGAGCTGGTGCAGAACAGAAGGGTTGCAGTAAAAAGAAGACATTCTCAAATGAAAGACGTTTGTAAACCCAGCTACCCATCCAAAATGAGTGATCAGGGATGAAACTCTTTGCAGACAGGTAACAAAGAAGCCAACGGTCACTATGACACACCTCATTTCTTTCGTGGAAATCAGAGAAGCTTACAGGAGAACACCTATCAGTGCAGCCATAAGTACTCCGCCTTTATGGAAGAGTGGTTAAAAAGAAGCCATTCCTCACGAGAAAGCACATGAAACTAGCTGTGAATTTGACAAAAGGCACCCGAAAGACTATTTGGTCCCAACAGCGCAACCAAGCACTGAACATCATCTTGTTAATACCATGTCTACAGGGAAACATGGTGTCAGGACTGCATTCGGGGGAACTGTTTGAAAGTCTTGGAGTGGTACAGACACAGCTGGACCTGAAACCAGCGGAGTAACTGAGACCTGGAAATGACTGCACATTACCAATCTTGCTGGAGCTTGAACAATTCTGTCCATAGAAGTTGTGCCAAGCTTTTAGGATTGTCCAAAAGACTTGAGGCCATCATTTTAGTTGTTGCCAAGCATACTTTAACCAAACACTAAGCAGAGGGTCTGAATGTGAATGCAGTATTCAAGTAAAAGCGAGTATTAGTATTCAGTTTTCATTAAATCAACAAAAAACCCATAAAACAAAACTGATAAGGGTTAAGTTCTACAGTCAGCAATGGAAATCGTTATTATAAATGCATTCAATTTACTTGATTTGTAGACTGTTCAACATCACCAATTAGAATTCAGACCTTTTTTTTATTTTTCTTTAGAGGTGAAAATCAGAGTCTCCATGCAGAGTAATGAGACCAAACACAGCTATAAAATATGCAACAGTTACAGCTATGAAATTACATAACTATAATATTTCTAATTAAGTAAGAGATTAAAGTTATTTTCCCACCAATGTTTATTGCCTTAATTTCTGTAGCGGCATATTCGTGTATCATTATTTGAAATCTGGAGAGAATTGTCATTTCACAGACTAACTAAGACCGTATCTGATTAGCATTACAGCAGATATTTCTGTGCATACAAAGTGGAGGAAATTTGTTCTTTAGCTTTAAATCAAAAGCCTCTCTCTGAGAATTATCGCTACAAGATCCCCCAGGGATGTTTGTTTCATTTCATCTGTACTGCAGTCAAAGACTCGGTCATGCCAACAATCTTTTTATATGTGTGGGGTTGTCTCAGAGTTGGCAGCTGTTTGTTGGCGTGTTTATGTATGTGTGTGTATTATGGTGCTGTCAAGGTGTGCGAGCCTGATGGGGGTTGCGGACAGCAACAGAGAATAGCGAAGGTTCACGTAACTGTCACACTCCACTTCCTACATGACAAAGACTGTCTATGCTTCCCTCCCTTTGCACCTACCCTCCCCTTTCTTCTCATTTTCCTCCTCTTTGTCTTTCCCTCTCTTCCCATCACTGTCTGAGGTCATTTCTCTCCCACCATTTCCGCTGGTCTTGTCCTCTCTTAGTCCCCTCCTTATCTCTGTCATCCCTCCACTTTAGTTCATTTTCTGCTTCACTCCATTCTTCCCTTTATCTTTCAGCTCCTCTCCCGAGTCCACTGCTTTGTCTCTGCACGTCTCCTCCTCTTCCTTTTTATTTCCGGCCGACAGAAAGCATTTTTCTCTCATCGGCCTATCTACATCCACATTTCTTCGGAGAGCTCAGTCAAACAGTGAAATACAAGTGGGCGGCCACTTGTCATTTGTTTTGATTCTGTTCCCCAGACATTGGCATGCTCCATCACAAGTCTTAAGTCCCGAAGCCGTCACTCACATTCCAACACACCTACTCACACAGGCACAACGGTGCACATCGTGCTGTACTTAAAAGCTCTTCATTCATCTGTAAAAAGATTTTGGGATTGCAACTTACATGCAACCACTGCACAAGCAAAAAAATCTAATAATCTGCCATTACATTGAAAATAATAACTTCTGGATTACGTTTGAAGTTCTTCAGTAAAGTCTCCTCATCGGGTTACTGTGGTCAGTTTTTATGACTTCTTACCCACCAAAAGAAAACAATTCCAGTGTGAAAAAAAGCCTTCACTCGAGGAGCAAAGCACCAGCCAACATTTGCACAACTACTGTATAAAACACAACATCAGCATCACGCTTTGTCTAAATACTGCTCAAAATGATTTGCAAAACACTGAACGGATTTATCTCCTTGTGACACAAAGATAGAATAATGTTATCTTGCATTTTGAAGCTCTGGCTTTTCCAATGACCCCACCCATGAACCATTTAGTTAAACACAACCCCCAGGTGTTTAAACACATATGTGCTCATGGAAAAAAAAACAGCCAGATCTCAGCAGATATACAGTGTCGTCCGTTATTTTGACAGTTTCGGCCTACAGTAGAGTAAATCAGCAGCTTACATCAGCACTTTAGTTCCCATTCCTGACATTTCACAGTAGGCCATATGTATTTTTTCTTTGTCTGTATAGGATTTAGGGTTGACGACACCAGGGTGGAAGAGCCCCGCATGTTCATTCTGCACAGGGATAGATTCAGCACACAAGGGGGCTCTTCAAGAATTTTTATTTATTTATTTATTTTTTTGACTACATAAATGTTTTTTGAGCTTACAGTAGAAATAAAACTGGAGCATATTTTGACTTCCATGTTGACTGACTTGAGTACATGGTAAGAAATAAGTATTTTCATCCCTATGCAGCATTTTTCTGTGCAGTGCAAGCTGAATTTATTTTTGTACCTTTCTCTGTATACCTCACAGAAATCACGAGTGTTTTAGGTTTAGCACATTAGTATGTAGGAGGTTAAAGAATTTCACTATTTGTGTTTCATATGAACAACATGTGTTTTAATGTGGTGACAGAATGTCATTTTTTCACTGTTTCATTTTGCAAAATGTCAGGGTCGTTCTGCTAATTGGGTGTGTGGTTGTGATAACTGCGTGGAGTGTTTTCTGTTCAAAAAGGGCCCACTTTTTAAAATTGTCTAACCGATCATAAAAAAAACTGTAATAGATTTTGACTCATTATACAAATAATTTTTTTGTGCTTCTATTCAGTTATATCATGCAGGCGGAAGTTTCCGTCCTTTGTCAAGAAGATGCAGCAAATGTTAAAGCCTAAATATTGATTGTAAAGATTCAATTAGTGATAATAAGAGCTGTATGCCATATATCAGAGCTAAAATCTTGAACAAGATTAATGACCAGATTTAGCTTAAATGTAGCACTCAATTCCCTAATATACCTCCTTTTGTTTGTGATATGGAAATTTAGCAGTCCACCAGGTTGAAATATTTTCTCTCAAAAGTCTCAAAACTCTGCGAATATACTATATAAACATTTCTCAAAACAAGATTTATGAATAAATAAGAGATGATCTATAATGAATGAAGGTTAACATTACGAATGAATTATTTTTCTAGAGTAAATGCTTTTTTCTTGTAAGATATGACTGACAGCAGCGGGTCTGCCAGACCTCATAAACAGCCTAACATATCTTATCCAATATAACATTTCCAAATATGGACCTGTTTTTTCCTGCATATCCATCACAGACGCTCATCACAGTGAGATCTGGGGAATTTGGAGGCCAAGGCCTGAGTTCAGACTGTCCACTTGTTCACTCACCACTACAACTCTCACTACGAGGGATGAGGGCAGGCAGCTGCCGATGCCTTTCAGAAACCACTCAGATGAAGAACCGCTGCACAATTATGTGCTGGATACTCTGATTTCTGCCTGTATTATTTAAAAAAAGGGGGAAAACCCAGAACACCTGCACAACAACACTGCCATTTTTGGGTAAGCTGTAACTGGAACGCTTACCATAAACTTTAAAATAAAACGTCTAACACAAATTTGTGTATGCAACTTTATTTCCAGCTTCATTTGACTCTACTGTATCCACCTACACAGGCATGCTGATGGCTGCAGCTGCAACTCTACTATTATAAACTCAATTTCAGCCAATTTAATTTTAAGTAATGTTATGCATGGAAATCGGTGATCATTTACAACTGCTCTAAATACAGCTGATGCCCAGTGCTTGTTGTTGCTCACATAAGAAAGCCACTTCACTTAATGCTACCGTATTTACAGTTTAGACTGAGTAACAATAGTTTAAAATATGGTTTCCGTAAGGGTTTTTATAATAATCTCTGAATCCTGCTGCTCAGGCACAGCAGGGGACGAGCCCTTACATGGTTGAGACGTCAAGCATAAATTTCATCAAAGAAACTTCTATTATGCATTATGCTCATCATGCACACTCACTGCGTATGAAAAAACATTAACTTCCAGCTAAAGGCCTAAGCTGTTAAGAACAGCAGTTTTTTAACTTTTTTATTTTGCAGTGCGGCAGTATCCCCCTGCTAGAAGAAGCCACAACTGTCAGGCATACTGCTATCATAAATGGGGATGTGTGTGGTCTGCAAGTGTCTAGGTAGGTGGTAGTGTGAATCAAAGTAACATTGATGTGAATGTGAGAGCATTGCCAAAGGTGCAGCTCTGCCAGCACAGGATGTTTTTATCCAACAGCGTATCCTGCCATCACCCTCCCAGGTAAATATCGAACATAACTGGCCATCCACAAGATGTAAAATAAGATATAAGTCTTTTATTGCTTTGTGGCTTAGTTTATTTTTTTGTGTGTTTTCATTTTTCTACATTTGTGTTTTTAATTTTAAATTGTGCTTTTCTTTCGTTTACTTTTTAATACTTTTTCTGCACCCCGCTGTAAAGCTTAAATGATTTATGTAATACACTTTGAATAGTCTCTTACATGAATTGTGCTATACAAATAGCTAAACTTGCCTTGTAACAAGCAGGTGGCCATTTTGGATGCCTTCAGGCGTAAATTGAGAACAGCATGGGATCAATCTGTGGATGTGCAGCCCCATATGCAGCTTGCTGTGATGCACTTTGTGTTCTGACATCTTTCTGTATGACTCTGCTCCCTTATTGCTCTTCTTTGGATCACTTCTGTCTTCTGTAGGAGCAAACAGCTGCATGCCGGGTAAACTGTTCAGACATATAATGCAGAGGCCGTCCAACTGTTTCACCTCGATATTAAAGTTAAAACATCCTTTAAGAACATGCAAGTCTTTTTTCTTTTGCTCTCTTGCATTGGAATTTCACACACATACATGCACACACATTTGAGCTGCCAGAGGTGTCTGCGTGTAACTGCTGTCAGACATGAGCTGCCCGACCAACAACAGCCTCAACCCGGCAACAAAGTCTTCTGCCATCCTCATTTTGATCCGCAGACCTGCTCTGTCCTGCTTGACTGAACTTGTGTAGACCACTCATGCACACAGGGACACACGATCACAAACACATATACACGGACCGGCCCCACACACACACACAGACACACGCACACACACACACACACACACACCTACAAACAAGCAGTGCGCCGCTTCATGTTCAGTGGCAATATTATTAATGGGGTGTGTCTAGGCTGTCGTAAACATCTCCCAACAGCACTCATTGAAACCAGACACACAGCAACTCCCTCGCATCTCTCTCCAGTTAAGCAGCCAGAAGATTTCAGCAGAGCACCTTGCCTGCAGCCATTCCACTCTCCCAATTCTTCCGCCTCCCTGTATCTCCTGACCACAAACTGCTCTATAAATCCTGCCTCACGTGGACCAAAAAACACTTCCTCTTTTTCTTTCCTCCATCCTGTCTCTCTCTTTCCTTTCTCCCCCTCCCTCCGTCCATCTGCTTGGGGTGAAGGTTTGTCTTGATTAGGGGACTCTGTTGGCTGGCTCTTTTATCACTTGCTGTGCAGAAAGGCACAAACTGGCAGTGGGCAAATGAAAGCCCTCTATCTCCTTCTTATGCTCAACTCCCACCTCCCCCAGTCCTCTCACAGGCCCTCATTTTTCCTCCATCTTTGTTGTTATTTCTCATACCTTCTTCATCTCATGTTCTTTCCTCTGTTTTTTACCAACTCCTCCCCACTTCCTCATGATTCTTTCCTTGCTCATATTTCCTGTCTGGGTCATTTCCTGCTCTTTCTTCCAAAACCACTAAGACTTATTGAGTTATTCACTCCCCCTCCTACTCCTCATCACACTGAAGGGGTAAATGGCCACTGATGCCACTGCTGATAGTTTGCCTGCTATTTCATATGGTCTGTAGTTCAAGTAGTCGTCAAACTGACCCCCGCTGTACATACCAATGAGATTCACTTTCTCATCTCCAGATACATGATCAGAGCAACTGTAGTGTGTCTTGGCTTATTATCTTATGCAGTGAAGAAAGCAGCACATAATCTCTAGTGCACAAGGGTTGTACAGCTGGTAGGGAATGAGGGAGAGGGGTCTTTCTCAGGGTACGC
>JAPMNP010707500.1:0-13624 GCA_029874935.1 Atherina boyeri
ATATGCTAGGCTCCTGTTCAGTAATGGGCAAGGGCTAATAATAGCCATTAATTTATTCACTTCTTTTACCGGCAACTTTTTTTTTTTTTTTTTTTTCTTAAAGCGAAGCCATGAATGTGGGGATGGAAACCAGCAAAATGATATTGTCAGTCATCCACTAACAGCCTGCTTGTTTTTCTTCAAGCATCCTGTGTGAAATGTGGATGTTGCCTCTTCCTGAGCCAATCATTCATGAATCACTGTCCTCTAATATGACTGTTTGGGTAGGCAAGGAGGTCTTGATGTTGACCAATGTTAACATGTTTCCGCTTGAAATTGTATGAAGGCTCCTGATGTGGTGGGCAAAATAATTTTATGTCCCTGTGGCTGTTTTTCATTCCTGTATTCGTACATGTGCATTTAGCTGCTAGCATTTGGCAAACCACATGGTTTCCCCTTTCATTTAGCTCCTGATCTCTGGACTGCGATATTGGCTTCAGCTGCAAATTGTTTGGGAATCTGTTTTCGGTGTTATTCAGTATTATTATTAACTTTGAAAAAAAAAAAGGTTTACCTCTTATGTATCTTCTGACATGACATTAAGTTTTTCTGTTCAAATAATTATTGATTAACTTAATAGATTGGTGTTTGAATGTATGCTATGCAAGGCCGATACATGAACCAGTCTTCTATTCCTACCATCAACTTAATTCTTTGTGACTAAAGTTTCGTTTAAAGTTTACCACCATGTTTTTTAAGGAGTGGTCAAATCTGCTGTATTTACAGGAAGTTTATGCTTCAATGTCAGATTGACACAGCCCCTGGTGTGTATGTTACATTTTAGTCTGTCTCAACTACCACACTGTTTACAGGAGATACCACTCTGTTAAGTATGAAGTGTTAGTAAAACAAAAACATTTTTTGTCTAGACGAACATGAAGATGAACATTTCTTGTAAAATCTTTGTTTTTTTGTGTTGTTGCGAATTCAGTTATGTGACTGCTGATCAGTATATGTTATCTCATCACATGCTCACAGAATCAGATCCACAAAGTTTTGTTTCAGTCACCATAGGTGCTTTTGAATGACCAGTTCTAGGAACTGAATGCATTTTATGGAAACTAGAAACCTTTAGAGCTTTTTTATTGGTTGCAGTTGTTTGACATACACACAGGAACACTGAAATAATTAAATTGTCAGCAGGTGGTTGATAGATAGTTCAGAATCACTTTGTAATTGTAGTGGGCCCACTCGTGTTTGACCTGTCACCATACAATCATGCAGTCATGTAACTTTGGAAGAGTTCCTGCAGTCTGAAAGCATATGCTTATTTTTTTTTAAGGAACAGCCTAAAAAAACCATCACACACTAAGGCTTTGGCTGTGTTCTGCAAACATGTTTATGTGCTTTCACACAGTCATAAATGCTCACAACACAAAGATGACTTATCAAGGCTCCCTGCAAGGCTCTGCGTCACTAATGAAGAACCATAAACCAAACTTTAAATGTACAAATACTTTAATTCATCAGGTATTTGATCAATGGGGTTGCCTCAAAATGTACATTTATTTCATCCATAGAAAGTTTCTCGATTTACCCAAAATTCCATCTGTCAGGGAAGGTAAAGCAGAATATATTACAATAATTCTTTCATGTGCAATGAATTTATTAAGTAGCTCGGACCCTCACTCAGTATCTGTAGCAGTTCTCCTTCATATATAATAAAGTTAAATATAAACCCTAAAATCATATAAATTAAACAAGAAATGTACATACATTCTAGGAAGCAAAACAATGTATCACAAGAAAAAACGTTCTTGTGGCATCTTATTTTAAGATTTTGATTATAGAATTTCCCCAACACATTACAATCCTTTGGAGCCAGTTTTTATTATCTGCATGTTGTACCATAGTCTGTTTTCACAAGATAGCATCAAGTGTTGTTTAAATCATACTCAAATGGCTGCTTAAAGTGTATCAAAAGTATTCAAAATTACATTCTACTCTGGCTTCTACTACTACTGTATACCTACAACATGTCTATATTTTAAACTGTGTTTCACAGTTGTCTGCTCCAACCCCATAATTCAAACAATTAAACATAAATAATTGTAAAGTATATAAAAATATATCCATGAAGTGCTTTGGCTCCCCCAAGCAGCTTTTCTTTCTTTTTTCTTTCTCTTTATTTAGGTGGTGGTGGTATTTTTTGGGCAGAATTTCCTTCCCACTCAGTTTTTTTCTGTTTAGCGGGGACCTGAAAAGTCAACTGGTTTGATCATCATCGTAGTCGACTTCAGTGAATAGCCTGAGCCTTTCCAGTAGTACCATTTGATTCCATTAAAGCGATTGGAATTTTGCCCTTGTTGGTAATATATCCCATTCAAATTGGATGGACCGCAGGCATCAAACCACCATCCTGGAAAAAAAATTAAGAACATCAGTTTGAATTGATTGTTAGGCAATAATAAATACAGATGTTGATTAAAAAAAAGAAAAAAAATGCTGTTGATTGCTGTTTTTTATGTAATATAGCTTTTATTTTTCTATTGTGTCTATTTCTATGACAATTTGGGAAAACCTTTGCTTTATCAGATGGAGAAGCAATATTTTAAACTCATATCAATATAATTAGAAGGTTGTTTATGTCTACTTAGATGAGTTACTTTCCATGTATTTATATTACAAATGCCATGAATGAGAATTTAGAAAGCTGTAAATGAAAACTTGGTTAACTTTTGTACAATTTAGGGTAATTGAATGATTCTCTTAGTAAAAATTATTTTTTATTTATAAGAAATTTGAGATTTCATCTACTTTATTTTGATTGATTTATCATAATACTCATAAAATTGTTTAACTTGATGTAAATAAAGGACCAAAACTGATTTTAGCTGAGACAGAATCTAGACACAATCTTTTTATTTCATGTTTTTTTTCTTCCTTGCAAAGACCCAGAATGTAACTCAATCACTTAGAGCTCAGCTAGAGATTCAATATCTTTTTTCATTTTAAGATTTTTCAATTACACTTGGTGCTGTCTGCAATGACATCTGTAGAGGTGGTTTATCATACTTCTCAGACATCTTTCTTGATTAACTGGAAGCTTAATGCAGTTGTTTCAGCGCTCACAAACACCTGTAAAGATACTTTAATCTGGGGAAATTGGTGTAGCTCCTCCTTGTAATTGATGCTCGTGCTGTTTTTTGGGCACATTTACGTACAGATTCATTATGCTGGTTAAATTTTTGGTTTATTCAGAATGTTCTGTTTCATACCCATAATGACACACACCCCATTTTTTATTTTATTTTTAACTGGTCCATGCCATTCAGTCACGTTCATGTGTAATGTGCCTATGGAGTCCCCTGTGAGAGACCTCTCATGGGAAAAAGGGACGGGGTTACAGTTTTTATCCTTTCAAGCTCACTTGGCAGACCCCAGTACAGAGAGAGACAAACGTCTGGCAAGAGAGTCACTTTCAAGGGAATGGAGGAGGACGTTTAAGCTACAAGAGGAGAGAGGGAAAAGCTCTGTTCCCAGGCTATTAATGTCAGCTATTGTTGGTGCTGAATTCCCCAATGAGTTGATCAGTGATTAAGTCTGTGCTAATTGTGCTCTTTGACACAGTCACAAAAGTACAGCAGCCCTTAAAATGCCCTTGAAGACTTTTTGGGTAAGTGCCAAGATTTGTGTTAGTGGGAATTTGCTCCACAACTAATACTTACCAGTAATTGAGAAAATTATTGTATTTTCTTGATATGGAGAATTATTTAAATGTATAAGTTATCCAGAAAATTGTGTCTTACCTCCTGTTGTCAGTTGTGAACATTTGCAAACACATTTATCATTGTCTGCATCCTTTGTACTGAAATCACTTCCTGGCTGCCCAATGCTGCTTATTTTGCCTGCAGTTCCACTGTAGCCTTTAAGGTGTATCCTGTAGAATGGAAAAGGAAAAATGAAGGAAAAGGAGGAGGAAGTCTGTCATTTCTGTTCCTCAAAAGGCATTAGACTCACTTATACCTTTCGTTGGTTTTCACCAGCCAATCTAAAATGGATTTAGTCATAAATGTAAAAGTATGATACAGTTCTCTTAGTTTGAAATATCACTTCATTTTTGTTCATTCCTGACAATTGTTGTTAATACACTTTGCTGAATTCATATTTTATCCTGCTGGTTTTATTATTTTTTTTTGCATAATGTAGTGTGTAAAAATTTAATCAATTTTAACACCCTTAAGACCAAACGGTTCATATTCAAGTAATACGCTTGCAAATAACACTTAACTTAAATTGGGCACGTCAGGGTCTGTTTGCCAAATTCAAAGGCACAATCTAATCTATTAGCTCATTTTTGGACATGAAGGTTGTGTTATTGCCAAGAATCTCAAGCTGAAAGTTAGAAACCAAGACATTTTATCTCTTTCCTATTTTTCAAATTCCAACCAGTTTTATTATATTTTCTTTGGGCTGAAGCCAATACATCAGTGTCATCATCTGTATTGTCTTATATATCAAGATCCATTATCCAGAGACATTTCTAGGATGTTTTTTGCTTTTGAATAGTGCCAGGATTTATGATCACAAGCTTATTATTTTTCAGTTGAACAAAATTTCATATAGCCACCCTTTTTCTGTTCAAATCTGTGGGAAAATGGTTTTATATGAAAGAGATTGCCACAAACGTAAAATGTAGCTTTGCAAAGCCAGTTGTTAGTGTTGTCTTATTGTCAGTGAGGTAGGTAATTCCCTCATAACTTCATTTGTAGTTCTTTGAGAGTTTTGGCTGGGCTTTGATAATATCACAAGGCTACAATTGTCAGCAGTTTTTGAAAGGTTCAGCTAGCAGCAACATACTTGTAATTTTGTGCTTCGTTATCCAGAGAAAACTGGTCATATTGTGAAAATGCAGAGTTTCCTTCCCAGTCGTTCAGCTGGATTCTTAGTTTGTAGTTCTGCTGACTTGTCAGTGTGGAGACGAAATCATTACCCAACCAGGATTCACCTGAAGGTTCTCCAAACCCCTGGAATGACACAAAGGAAATTTAATTAAACCCCGAAGAATGCCTGCAGAAGGACCACAGCAATTTTTTTTCCCATTTACAAAAAAGTCGACCAGGAAAAGCCCATCATTTCTTTGTCATATATAAGAACAAACATTATTTGCCTCAGGAATTAAAATTTTTATCACACATTTTTCTGCCAGAAATCAAACAAAGACTTACAAAGCAGACTCATCATCACTGATATGAAATAAGTATGTCAGCTTTCACTGCATTAGGATATAACATGAAAGCTTTGTTTTGTAATAGCTGTTGATCGGGACTTAAGATCAGTTTCCTCAGCACAGTGTAAGCACTGTTGCGTCATACATTGCATTTATAATACTAGTCACTGGTTTTGGTCAAACATCCAGATCCTTGATTGATTATATATCATAAGTGCTGCTTCTGGTCTGCTTAAGAATCCGCTACTTGAGTGAGGGCAAATTGTTGATATTAAAACTGATGCCATACTCCTTTAAAAAGAAATAAAGAAATCTGGCCACTGTTATGACCATTTGGAATAAAAAACGTAGCCTTGGTAACATTTTTCTAAGGAAAGAATTTCTTCTTGATTGACTTTACCTTTTTGTAATCTTGCCACGTACGGTGAAAGTCAACACGGCCGTCAATGCGTTTTTGTAGTACTGTCCACCCACCACCTTCTGTCTCCATGTCACAGAAAGCCTTCAAATATGTGTAAGAGGGAATTACCATTAACCTTTTTGTTTTTGAAAAGATGCTGTTATAAGACTTAATGCTCATTTATAATGTGACATTGCAGTCCTTTTATATGTTTGATCAAAATGTGATATTTTTCAGGCAAGTAATATAGAAATGAAGCAAAGCTTCTGAAAGTTTCTAAGGAGATCACAATTTTAGCTCAAGAATGCACATCATTACTACAAGTCTGAGAACATTTTAATTAAACTACCCTGTCCTCAAACACTACTTTTTCTAGACCACTCATCCAGTAGCATGCAGTGCTGTAATCACAGAGTGCAGGTCAGTTCATGTCTGTGCACATGCATTTGTGTACTATCACTACATTATTTTGGTATGCACTCGCTCGACTATGCACGCAAAGTGAATTTCAATTATCCTGTGAAACTCTTATCTTCATTGCTCAATTATTAGGTTCTTAGTGCCTCTCCTATATAATATGAAACAATTAAACAGGTTTACCTTAACTTCCATTGTAGTGTTGGGTATTGTAAGAGTGTAGACGCCACTGTGGGTGTTTCCTGACTTGTATAATGCAGCACAGTCCATGTAGGTGGAAGGAGTGTCTTGCATCATGACCGTTTTGGGTTCTGCAGTTGAAATAAGCATTAAACAGCACAACATTGTAGAACAATTACATCTCTTATTTTTTATATGTCTATCTAATAATCTGGCAACATTAAGGGATCAATAATTAATTTAGTGTTAATGTGAGTAATTATAATAAAGCTGTGCAGTGTTGTGTAATTACAGTAACATTTTATTCAAGTAGACCAGCACCACCTTACACCAAGATTTCAAGAAACTGAAATGCTCCAAATTTTGATTTGAGAAAAGCAATCAGGTTCTCAGATTTACTTTGTTGGTTGTAATATAATAATTATTATTTTTCTTGTTTGTTTTTGTCTTTTTTGTTTTGTAAGTTTTGTATTTACATTCCTAGTCCTGTTCTTTGTCCCTTTTTGTTTTTCAAAAGGATTATATTTGAAGCATTTGCTTAAATAATTTCCAGAATTAGGTTTAGATCTATTAATCGATGGAAACCTTTTCCCTAAATGTAAGGTTACAGGCAATTGGTTATCTTGATTTGCTTTAAGCATTGGAAATTATGGGAAACGCCTACAGTAGCAGGCAGTGGAAAGAGCCAGGCTTACTCTTTCCACTCTATAAAAAGAACAAGAATAACCTATGTAGCACAGTCAGATCTGAAAGTGGTATTGGTCTTCTTATCCAGCTTTTTGTCAAAGGGTGAATAAACCCGTTGGCAAAAATGTTGAACTATTCCATTTTATTCCATCTATCCCAAATGATATCTGGTGTTTACCACTCTTCTCAGTCTATTGGTCAGACTTCTCATCAGTTAACTTGTGTTGTATTAAATGGGAAATTTGAAATATCCATGACCACACCTGATATGTTTTGTTGTTGTTTTTTTTTTTACTGATAACTATTGGATAAAGATGTTAGGATGACCTGAGGTGATGACTCACCTTGAGCAGATCCAGCAGACAGGGTGAATATGAGGTTGTTCACAGTGTCCAGTAGCTCCTGCTGCTGCTGATGTAGGACAGAGTTGTTTGAGGAAACTTTAAGCAGCTGCTGCTCCAGCTCTCCGATGATAGCGGTTTGCCTAAGTATTAAAGTCTGGAGGTGCTCCTTTTCCTCTCTGAGTGTCTTCAGCTCCATCTCCCTCTGCTCCTCCATCTCTTGCACTTTTCTTTCCAGAAGACTGGGGAGAAGCAGGCAAGTTCAGCAAGTTGTGTCTTTAATCCACAGTTTTAGTGATTAAAGAAATTATGTCATCACCTGTTTTTGTCATTTAGTTTGTTGATTTCATTTGTTTGGACGATGACTTGTTTTTCTAACTTGTTGGTTGACAATGAATTCTCAAGAAGTTGACGTTCAAGTCGAGTTGCATGATGAATTACCTAAAACAAAAAGGACATGATAAATCAATTAATTCAGTCTGTGTTTAAAATATATCTTTTGTGATTCATCCATCCATCCTGTAGGTACCAAGTAGACTTTAACCACTTCTTAGTATAATGTGAATGGTTTGATTATGTAAACAAATTTACATTACCATTCAATTGGTCAACAAAAAGACTGCCATATACATTTTCTTCCCCTCACAGCACCAGTTTAATTCTCAGCTGGCAAGCGCATGTATCCGATTGTGATAACATGCCAATCTAATATGGATACATTATTTTAAATTTACATTATGGATAAGGATCAACCGATACATCAGCCAGCCAATATATCTGACCGATATTTGTGTTTTTATTTGTATTGGTATCGGCCGATACTAGTAGATATTGACCCAATACCAAGTAAATCCACGGCAAGTACTGCTAATACTGACACTTGTTTTCCCTTTTATATTTCAGTCATTTAAGGATTTTACCTTTTTAATTATTGATCATGAATATGATCGTAATAAAACACAGAACAAAGATTTTTGTTGGAATTTGGTCCATCTATGAATAGGACGTTTATAGACTCATTGAAGTTCAATCTGAACTGTTCTTTAATTACTTCGGAGACATATGGTTTCTCAAACTTGAAATTTCACAAGTACAATTTGAATTTTCATGAAAAATATGGATTCCATTTATTCTGATAGTTGTTGAATAATGCAGATAAAGAAATGAAGTATATGATATCATCGTGTCCATGTTAATATGTAAATTTAGGGAACAAAAGCAGTATCGGCCTCAAATATTGGCTCACGAAAATCGGCAGTCCATAATCAGTCATCGGCTAAGGGTGATGAAAGAAAATCGGCATCTGCCCTAAAAAAAACCCCACAACGGACTATCCCTACATTTTTCTTATTGTTTTAAGCACTTTAAAGTGAACATAAAGCAGCATTTCAGTTTATTTAAGTTTGTGTTTTATTTACTTGATAGTGTCAGTTTACTGATGATATGCTGCTGCTGAGCTCCTTGTGATTATTGTTAAAAAATAAACATGCTGAACAACATTTAAACAAAGCTAATTGTTGGAATCTGTGTATTTTAAAATTTCAGCTTAGAATAGTTTTTTTTTTTTACTTCAAATGAATGTCTATTATAAATATCGGTTGGCCTCCATGATTACTAATAATCTTTATTGGCCCTTAAAAAAACATATCGGGCAACCTCTGATTATGGTCTGACATCAGATACTCTGACACTGCATTTTATGTATCAAATTATAGGATCTTCAGAGGCTATATATCAGATATGAGCACTAAATGCAATATGAATATCATAAAGAGTCATTAATATGTTTTGGGTCAAGTAGCATTTAGCTCTTTATTTTATTAAGTGATCAAGCTCAACACGAGTCCAGTTTGCGTGCTCAACAAATGGCCATTTTCAAAATGAAAAAAAAACAACCATATTCTGATACAGCAGACATACCTGAACAAGTGGGAAACTTCTGAAACCCCCTTATTTTCACAGATTGACGTATTGAACTAAACTCGGGGGTTGGGGACCTTGCCACTAATTTCCCAGTTCGGAGGAACTGAACTCAGCAAAAAGCAGGTTGTTTACATGGATCCTAGCTGTGTGTCTCCAATGGAGCTGTTGATGTCTTTGAACAGACGGATGTGTGATTGTGACAAACTGATAGACCCTTTCTCTGGGAATACGAGTGTGCTAATAACAGGAAATGCTGTACAGTTGGCTCATAAGGTCATTGACGTGTAGCCACAATAATAAACTGACGCCATCACGCCTGTTTTTCCTACTGCTTATTTTTTAACACTGAAGCTACATTATTATCACCGTGTATCACAGAGCATTTTAACGCATGAACCTTTGCATGCTCAGAACAAGGAGCTTGAACAATCACATGTGCTGTACTTTTAGCATGTTACTTGCATCCGTTATGGGAAAAACAAAACTGCAGCCTCACCTGAGCCTCCACATTGGTGAGTTTCCTTGTTTGCTCAGCAGTTTGACTCAGCAGGTTTGCTCCAATTTCAATCATTGTGGCTGTGTGGTTGTGTACAGCAGTCTGTTGGAATTGGTCGAAATCCTGCTTCATGCCGTCTTGTATGTAGTTCTCTAACTGCAACATCAAAAAAACAATTACAGTTTATTTGAAACTGTCTTAAAGATATTTTATTACCATTATTAGCCAGCAGGTTTGTTACGCATCCACAACCCTGTATTATATTCACTAGAAGCAGGTATCTGCTCACTGGATTGTATTACTGTAATATTGGACATGGAGCTTCACTGGGGATCAGTTGCTACAGAAATGGAAGTAGATATGTAATTACAGATGAATAAGCTATATCAAGGTAATGTATAGCATTTTGGAGTTGGGATGTATCAATGCACATTTCAAAACCTTTTTGTTCTTATCTACCTTACTGAATGTCCCGATTTAGACCCAGACTAATCATTAAGTTATTTCCTGCATGGTGTTCCTGAGTGGCAATCAGGTCACACGACTCGTAAACAGGATGGAAGTGTTGAGTGAGGAGTTACATCCTTCATGACAGTCTGACTTGTGTGCATCTGGAAACCAACGTCAGTGGAATGCCTTCACCATCCACATCCAGTTTGCTGAATCGCTTTTTGTTTTTTTACTCATCAGTCAGTAATACAGCCCCAAACTTTATTGTTGTTACTATTTTTGACAAATGCAAACAAGAGATGCAATTAGTGGGAGGAGGTTTTTTGTTTGTCTGTTTGTTGGTCTTCCTTTTTCTTCGTGTCTAGTTTGTTTATTTTCTTGGATACACACAGATGTGTGGAACATTGTCAATTGAGTTGTTGGCAGGATGTCCCATTGACAGTTAGTGATCTAATCAGTTGTTTACTCTACATGCCTCAAAAGCGTCAGCGAAGAATGACGGAGTTCCTCATTTATATGAAAGTGTGACTTTAAAAAAAAAAAAAAAAAGGTACACCATAAATAGACACTTTAGAAAAAAAAAATATTTGAAGAATACTGTGATTTCATTCTTAAACCACAGAAAAAGGTTATTGTTAATCATTTCCACTATTCTTTATTCTATCCACATCTGTTCCATTCATTCATGAGCTCACTGCAGCAAAAAATGTAACCCCAATGAGACACTTATTTAATCAAGCTATATCTATTATCTGTTCATACACGAGCAAGTGCTCTTTACAGGCTTTTTGCACCCACAGGTCTCACAGAGGCGGGACACTTGACTATGTGAAGTGGGTATATTTAGCTGATGCAGTATTTCATCACATGTATAAATACAACTTTAAATTTCCCATTTATTGTTTGAAGTCACTGAGGTCTGATCACCTGGGTTAGAACAGTGGCTTGGAATCCCTCACTTCTGTCCCACACTTAACAGCTTGTCACATTAAATGATTAGATAATCTTGTCACTTACTTTTTGCTCCACAAAGATATTTGTTGTCTTACGATAAAATCTTATACAGACAAATGCTTCTCATTAGTTAATACTGTGTTGAAATAAGATTATATCTTAACACTGACTGACAACAGTCACTATAGGTTTTTATTATGGCTAATTATTAAATTAATTTAGTTGGGGAAACATAACTGTCACTGCAAGATGCATAAATATAACATACAGCAATATGTAACCTATGGAAGTAGTTAACATATGTATGAAACACAGAAAAGTGCAGACTCTGACACTCTGTTTGCCAAGCAGATTTCTTTCCCCCCCATGGACCATCTTCACAGAGTTTTTTTTACATGTGCATAGTTTTTTCATTCTTCACACCTTAGCTGTGATTTTGCTTTCCCATCTTTTCTATTGTAGAGAGGCGATGCAACAAAAGAAGGTACTAGGTGTCCTTCGCTTATGTGCAAAACGTGAAGTATACAGAAACACTGCATTTTTAGTGGTGCATTATCTGACAACAGCAGCCCTCTATGTATGTAGGCAATGTGTAACCTGTCAGTGCATTAGATGTGCTGTTGGACTTTGTTCAGCATTCAGGCTTTGATATGTGAGGCAGCACCTGAGATTGTGTCCTTCTGAAGGTTGTGTTGTCTTACATCTCTCGTTGAACGGGTCAGAGCTTGTTCAGTTCTTGATTCAACGGAGAAAGATTTCTGACTTGTCAGGTTCATCTTTACCTCTGATCATTAATCGCACTCTGAACAGGTTGAAGAGAAGAGGCAGGAAAAAAGCTGTTGGTTTAAGAATGGATCCCTCGTGGGGACACCTGTGTTCAGTTTTTCTCTGTCATCAAACTCATGCATTTGCCTAAAATTGCACTTATACTATTTTATTTAACTTTTATTGTGTAGTTACTTACTCTGATATGTTTTGTAATGTGAACTTGGGTTTCATGATAGGTGCTTCAAATAAAGTTTATTATTATTATTATTATTATTATTATCATCATAAAAGGTCTTGCACAGACTCGGGACCTTTTTTCATTTAATTTTTCAACTCTCACCCCTCATGAATTAAAACAAATATAGGTGGTGATGTGGTGCTTGTATTGTATTGTATTTATTTGCCACACCTCTGATATAACTACAGATTTGGCAAAATTGTACCTTTGGTCATTTAATCTGATTCTGAGCCCTTTGTTTAGCAGAACAGATTTATTACAGTTTTGCAGTCTGGGTCAAACCTTTCTCATGTCAGCATGTTAAGAAGCTAGTTGTTGGATTTAAGCCCAAGTTATCCGTTGCATGAAATTGGCCCATTTCATACAGTGAATGGTTGCTCTACTTGCAAAAATAGTCTTGTTAATTGTTGTGTATATGTTTGTATTGTGTATGTGTAGGATTTTCTTTAACATTACCTCCCCTCTTGGACTCGAAATTAGAAGCTTTTCTCTAACATTTCTGTGGAGGCTCCACGCTTTCTCTTTGGCATCATTATGTTTCTCAGACACATGCACAGACTTACTTTTTTATTCTCATTGACTCTTAAATCCCTGTAATTAAAATCAGTGAACGTCTTTTATGGGATATGAAACTTTACCTTAAGCAGCCACTGTGTGTTGTTTTCCAAGCTGATCTCCAGTTGTTCCAGCCTCTGCGTGGACTCGTTGTCTGTGGGTCCATCCTTTTGAACTGGATAGTTGTAGTTGTTCTGGCTTTGGCAGTTTTCTTGCTCAGGCAGGAGAAAAGTGTAGCTGCATGGGCCATTTTGGATTTGATATTGTCTCTTACCAGCAGCACTGTATCCTGCTCCCAGACCAAGGCAGAAGCTTAAAACTAGCAAGTCCATATTTAGCATCTTCATTCAAAAGTTTTTTCTCTCTCTAAAGACAGTAATTAGTTACGGACCCCCTTTGATTTTCAGGGGTTCTCTAGATTGTTTGATGTCTTTCCCTAACAGAATCCAAGTGTAAACAGCCCTCTTGAGGTTGTGCAGATTCCTTTTATTACCTCTCAGTGGTAGGAGGAGAGAAAGCCATCAGGAATTTGAAATGGTGTGTCCTTAGGTTACTGGTGCCAGACTGCATGTGCTTGCTTTTCATCAAGCCCCCAGCCACTTGCTAAAGTGGTTTCAACTCACAAACTGAGTTGAAACCACTCCCCTTTTCTCTTTGGCCAGTCTCTGTGAAGACCAGTGAAGTGGAGATTCCTTTCAGTACACACTAAACAACACACAGGAGCAGATGCACAAACTACACATCCTCCACTACATCCTCTACAACACCCACATGTTGTTTTCTGCTCCAATAGAACAGCTACTCAGGATGCTGCTGTCCACGTTCAGCACACTTTGATAGTAACAGTGTCCATCCCATTCATTGAAAAAATGTTTCCCATCATACAACACACACACACTCATACAGGAGCCTTGAATGGGAGATTCAAAGGAAAAAGCACCTAGTTCCTCATATTTCCTGCATTGTCCTTATTAGAAGCCACATTTTTAATTGCATTAAAATATAC
>JAPMNP010707502.1:0-14050 GCA_029874935.1 Atherina boyeri
AATAAGATTAAGTAGATATCTGGAATGCAGAGAGGCCAGTTTGGCTCTTCTATGTTATATTACTGATCCTACAATTTTTCTTGTCTAAAAAATACAGTGTATAGTGAGAATACAGATAAAAAACAACTTTCAGAAGCTTTCTTGATGTGATTGAACAGTACTGATCACAACACAATTGTGCAGCCCCTGCATTTAATGTTAATGGCTATCACAGGTGTGCAGTTTACACATATTTTGCACTAATGCACTCTCACACAATTACAGATTCTGGCTTTTTTAACTATAACAATCATGTCTGTTTTCAATGGAGTATATTTTTACTTTTTTGTTCATTATCTTCTTTAAAGAATTTTGATGAAACTTTGGCAACCACTTCTCCACATAAATTCGAGAGGAGGATATTTTACTAAATTTAAATTAGGTAGACCTGTGTGAAACTTAAACATGTCACACTTTTTGCTTTGAAGTTTAAAAAAATACCTTACATAGCACACCATCAGGGATTATCATTCTGCCTGCTTTCTCTCTGCAGGTCTGTGGGGGCTGGTGAACAACGCTGGAAGGTCAATACCTATCGGCCCAACAGAATGGATGCAGTTAGAGGATTTCACAAAGGTCTTGGACGTAAATCTGTTAGGAGTCATTGATGTGACCCTTCATTTTCTGCCGCTTGTGAAGAAAGCCCAGGGCAGAGTTGTAAATGTAGCCAGTATTCTGGGAAGAGTCTCCCTAATTGGTGGAGGATACTGTTTGTCCAAATGGGGAGTGGAAGCATTCTCCGACAGTCTCAGGTAGCGGCACAAAATGTAAATACACATGTTCAAAAAAATGAAGATATACTGTAGATGTATTAAGAGTCAAAACAGAGTATGTTTATTTCAGGTTGAAGACAGGAGTCAAAAATGACATGAATTAAAACGAAAACAGAACAATCCTTTATGAAAACATTTGAACTTTGTCTTCCCAGGAGGGACATGCAGCACTTTGGTATCAAAGTGAGCATCATCGAGCCTGGTTTCTTCAAGACAGCTGTAACCCGTGTGGATCTTATTAATGCTGACCTGAAAAGGCTGTGGACACGCCTCCCTCAAGATGTTAAGGACTCATATGGATCAACATACTTTCATGACTGTGAGTAAAATTGCAGTGATATAAATCAGCAAAGGTGTTAAAAATGTTTAAAATAATTCCTGTGATCTGTTTGGTCTCTCAGATGTGAAAGCACAGGACTTCTCCATGGGCATCCTGTGCAGTTCAGATATCTCTAAAGTGACCAAGTGCATGGAGCATGCATTGACAGCTCGCTTTCCTCGCACACGTTATGGAGCAGGCTGGGACGCTAAGCTACTCTGGATCCCTCTGTCCTACCTCCCTTCATTTGTGGCAGACTTTTTGATCAATGTGCTCCTCCCATCAGCTAATGGTTCAGGAAAAATCTGAACCAATATTTTTCCCACCACTGTTAAAAGTCTTGTCTGAACACATCCCTTTTCCTGTCAGCAGTCTTTTTCTATGAAAATACAGTCAAATATACTGCAGTAATGAAGTAAACAAGCGAGCAGACTCTTTTACAAAATAGCAAATTTATTCATTCATGTCTCAGCAGCGTCAATTTAATTCATATGAGCATGTTCTGCATGATCACAGATAGAGTTTTTATTTGTCCTCATTATCATACAAAATAAATCAATCTATAAAGAATTAATCCACTTTGTTTAGAAAATGTCTACATATGCATCCTCAAGTCATAAGTTGCTGTTTACGATTATCAGCTACATATCCATGAAACACACAGACATTTTCAAGTACCGTTCCAAACTATTTTGGCCATTCCATTAAAAAAAAAACAAATCATGTTGATTCAAAGTCAGATGAGTGTGATTAAGTACCATAAGTATGCTTTGCACACATATTTAAGCTTGTGATCCTCTTTATAGCAGAGCACATATCACTGAAAGTTAACGGCATCAGCTAAAGTCCAATTTCTTTAGTCGTGCTTTCATTTGTCAGCCCTGAAATGAGGTATATAAACATGCAAGATGAAGTAAATACATCTTCAGTTTAGTTCAGTGGCATTTTTATCTAATAAGCTCTGATCATATAAGAACTGTACATTTAGAATGCAGCTCACCTTTTATATGTGTGATATTGAGTTTATGTTCAACTACTTTGTATCTACTGTATTTCAGAGTAACTTCTGACAAAATCTTACTGTTCAAATTTACAAATATACAACATATTTATTAACATTTCTATCAGCAGCTTCAGTGCAAAGATATACATATCGTACATCATAATAAAGAAAAACAACATTAAAACAAGAATTGGCATAAGAAATGTCAGAAGGCATAGTCAAAGAAGACTTTTTTTTCTTCATTCTATAAAGATGTATTTCTCAGTACTAAAACAATTTGAGTTTTGTACACAGGCTGCATAAAAAAATAAATTCTGTGCAAAGTGTGTTTTTTTTTTTTTCTTCAATTCCCATCAGTGAGAGAAGGGGTTATACGTCACTGTCCTCTTTAACAAGGTTGGCCGTATCTTTAAAACTGTCCTCAGTTGGTGAGAAGGTGCTGGGACGATCCCTCTTCGGGGGTTTGGCAGGGGGGACAAATGGAGACGGCTCAGGGACAGCAGAGTCCCCGCTGCTTTTAACAGACTTTTCATCCTTCATCTGTAAAACAGTGCAGTGTGATGTCAGTAATGATATTCAAATTGATGTCTTAAAAAATGCCTTTTGTGTTCTATCCTACCTCTGAATATGAAGGGTTTTCAAAAGTGGTGCTTGGCTTCAATTTTCGTTTGAATAAGCTCCACTTTGACTCCTGAAAACAAATACCGTCTGTGAGCTGGCAAACCTCTGAACTGATTTAGATTATATACAGTTATATGGATTTTACATAATATGTTAGATATCCACCTGTTCGGGTTTGGTGCTGACAGAAGATGTGTTAACAGCGGCCAAACTCTGATCTCCACGGTATGCCGGGTTCACAAAGTTGTTCTCCAGCTGCTCACCAGTCACGTTAACAGTGACCTGTTTATCAGCAAAAATGAAGTGTCATCTCAGTTTACATAAATGGAGTCGGAGTTAAAACTATCAACTTTAAAGTTTATTCGAATATTCAAGTCATTATAAAGCAGCCCCCGCAGACCTATATATACTTTGCAGATTATGAATAAACAACAATCTGCACCAGAGCCAAAGACATGTAGCAGTGCAGGCTTTCTGTTTGGGTATCTTTTACAATGTGACTATCAAACTGATTTTGGAGTTTCAGAAAACATCTCATATTATGGATTAGTGATTCTTATCCTGGGATCTAAAGATAATTTCTTGGGGTCATCAGATGGTTGTGGAGAACAGTTGAAATAAAATACTAAAAAATAACACTTGAGACCAGGACATGGATTTTGCATTATACCATATCAACACCTGCACAAGGGGTTTAATCTGGGTAACAACATATGGACTGAGGTCTTTTGTGAGCGTAAAAGTGAGTCTCTAATAGGTGGGGGTGGCTACCAACAGTCTGATTGCTTTAGGGAGGCTTGACTTGACAAGGTTGAGAACCACTGTTTCACTACCATTCATTCAGGTTATGTCGTTAAACTTCCTGTTGAAAAATTATGACAACATGGTTGTGGACCACCCTGGTGTGACCACAGCCTTACAGTAAGTCTTTACTTTCCATGTATAAGCATATGACATTGTTGCTCTCATTAACTTTTTTGACTTGTCAGCAGGCATCCCTGGACTAGAATAAAGGTGCTTGTTTGCCCTTCTTTCCTGTCGTGACATGCAGAGGACATTCCTGAGTCAGGATCTGATGGAAGTTTTTCTTACTGTTAAAAGGGAGTGTTTCCTCTTCTCACCCGCCACCCTGTCCATGCTCAGGACAGGGTATCGGAGAAAGGATTCAATGCAATCCGTTGGTTTCCTAAGCTTGGTAAATATTTTTTTTTGTTTTTTATGACTTGGCTTAATATGAAAACAATCATTATCAATTTTAACTCAAGTGGATTATATTCATGTTGGCAAATTTGATTCAATTGGTTTATAATTGGACTGGACTATACCTTTAAAAATGTCTGCAGATGACATTGTTTTGACTTGGCATGACAAAAACAAAGCTGAATTGAACTGAATATTGTGTGTCATGACATTGTATGACTTGATGATGAAAATCATATATTTGTGAGTACCTGTGTGGCGTGAATGACAGCTGGATCACTGGGCACAGGAGGAGTGGCATACAGCGGGTTCTCAAATGTGATGGGCTGTCTGCCAGCATCAACGGCAAAATTATCATCCTATGGGAATGTTATATTGGTAAAATTGGATTTACATTCATCATTGATATTCCAGCAACAACTGCTTTTTTTAACTTGTTAGCTCATAAAATGCTGCTCAGGAAAGTCGTTCTGAAGTTTATGTTGAAGATTAAAAGGAGTAAATAAATATCACGAAATGACTCCAGTTTGTCAAAAAAGAAAAAAAAAATAGGACACAATAGGACGCTGATAGGACACTTGGAACACCATTAACTACGAGGATGTTTATCTCCAAGGCTCACCATCTGCATGGCCGTGTCAATGAATGACACTCCAATGTGCGATGGTCCAAGATCCACATTATCACCGGACCGAAACGTCACCCCGTTCCCTGTGTCAGCTGACTTCACGAGGCTGCTGAGACTGTATAAAAAAGAACAGACCACTCCAACATAAACTCTGATCTGAATATCATATTCTGAGCTTTAAAAAAAGTTGTATTCAATTAGAAAAACACAGATGGAAAGGACTTAATACCTGGGAAGTTTGGGCATGGAGGGGATGAAAGATCCTGTTCGTTTGTAATTGAGGAAAACCCCAACAGCTAAAGCTCCAGTAATCAGGATGATGATGACAGCCAGTAGAACAGCCACAGCTGGGGATAAAACAGAGTCTGTATTAAAAATTTTCATTAAGATGCAGATCATTAACAGCTCAAAAATATTTTGCTGATAAAGTCTATTAACTGGTCACATATTGGGGAATGATCTCTTAGTTTGCTGAAGTTAAACTTTGNCTAAATGTCAACAGGTGTTTTTGGCCAATTATTCAAGAAAAGTCATATCAATGATCCCCAAAGGCTGCTGAGACATAGTTTTTAAAGCTGTTTTCTAGGTGTAAGCAAGAAGTGTCACATATCACATTTCGCCTCTATCTGCTGCAGCAAAAGGAACAGCTTATGACTGTGACAGTGGAGCAGCTCTCAAATGTCCAACACTGCATGTATGAAGCATTACTGCTGGATTTTAAAGGAGAAAATTTCTAATTCTATTTTTCTAAAAACACAATCAAAATCTCCAGTAGTCATAACTAAAAAATATGAGAAAAAAAGTTGAATCATTCTACCTGTTCCAGCTGGAGCACCCCTCGACTTCCCCATCTCACAGTAGCTGCCCACATAGCCATATGGACATCTACACAACATCAAAGTAACACACAAAGCAATTCTTCAGCACAAGTACAACTGACCGTGCATGTTTAGAAAAGATGGAAAACCAAACATTTCTGGAATTACTGACGACAACCAATTGACAGTCAAGTGCATCTAAACTCACTTGCACTTGGGTTGACCCCCTTCATCAGTGTAGCAGGTTCCACCATTCATGCATCTGCATGCAAGGGGCATTGGAACAGGAGCCTCAATGGCTGCAGAAGCAAAAGCCAGGCATACAGAGGATCAACAATGACAAAAATAAAATCACACAGTCACACAAAACCATTCTGGGGCAGCCAAGCATATGTGATTGATGGAGGTTTTATGAATGCATAATTAGATACAACATCACTGTTAACACAACGGTACAGACAGTACAAGCAGTCTGACTGTAGTTGTTTACCTGCATCACATTCGTTTGAGCCGATACTCATTGGAGGGGAGCCCTGGGGACAGGCGCAAGTGTACCCACCAGGTCGGAGGAGGCAGAGGTGACTGCACACATTCTTACAAGGGTTGGGTACTAACAAGGACAGAGCACAGATAACAAAACAATGAGCAAAAGATAATTCATATTATTACAGAGCGTTCTATGACCTCAGCTTTTGAAATGACGCATCAACAAATCTATATTACTGACTATATGTGAATGATAAGAATCCCAAAAGACACAAGATATGTTCCCTGTTTCGAGGATATAATTTATCGTGACAATGACAACAACTTGATTTTAGATCTCGATTAAAGTTGTCTGCATCTTAACATTATAGCTTCCACTTTAAAAAGGTTCATTTTATTCTCAGTGAGGGTTTCAGGTGGTGTGAATAATTATATTTATATTAACATGCTTCAGTAAATCATTCTGTGCTCTGACCTGACAGATTGTGTCGATGCTCCTGGTAAATACGGACTTGTGTAAGCCAAGGGTTGATGGTTAGAACTTTGACTTTATTTCCTCGTCCAAACTTGTTTGTCTTCCACACTTCACCTTTGTCTTTTGTTGTCCAGTACACATGTCCCTCAAAGATGTCAAGACTATACGGATGTCCAATATCTGGTGCAGAGAAAAAAATATCAAAACACATGTAACTCTTTAGTCATAAATCTCTTGATTTGAAACCCATTCTAAATGTGCCAGCGTCACATACAAAACCCATTTGTTTGTATGTCTTAGATCTGGTTACCCTACCTCCTGATATTACAATCTTTCTGTCTGTGCCATCAGGCTTCATAGACTCAATGATGTTTTCCTTGGAGTCACACCAGTAGATTCTGTTTCCATTCACATAGTCCAGAGCCAGACCAGTAGGCCAACCAAGGTCCTCCTCTTTCACCAGCACCTCTCGATGCTGACCATCCATCCATGCCGACTCTATTCTAGGTTTCTTTCCCCAGTCTGTCCAGTACATCATCCTGCCGACAGGCAATGACAAAACCGACTCAGTTTGTACACAAAACAGGCACAAAAATATTTCATGTGGCAAAAAACAAATTTCTGCTAAAAGAAAAGCTATACCCAAGGGAGGGATTCACAACAATCGCAGCAGGCTGGTCAAGGTCAGTGTAGATCAACCACTTCCTGTACCGTCCATCCAGTTTGGCCACTTCAATTCGATTGGTCCCTGAATCTGTCCAGTAAATGTGCCTGTGAACAGTGATCCAGAATACTTAGTACATGTGAACAAGATTTACAGCAACTCTACAGAAACATGAAGCCATGATTATGCTCAATTACCCCCCGACCCAGTCCACCGCGATGCCATCAGGATTAGCGATGTACCGCAGGTTCAGGTCCACTTCTTTTACTGGGTTATTGCCATAATCATTGAATGTGGTCATATAGGCACGTTTGATAGAACCAAACTGAGATCCCCGACCCTCAACTGTCCAATACACAATACCTGCAGCACAGGAGAAAAGATAATCCAGTCTTAGAGTTTCAGATCCTGTGTTTTCTATATTCACAATGGATAACAAAAACTTAAAAAGGTTTAGAAAAGTAGACTCACTGAGGCCTTCGCCCTCTGGATCCCACAGGTAGTCCAAGGCTTGGATGTGCTCGGCATTGTCCACATAGTCTGAATACTGCTCAGACGTCAGGTTGAAACGACGGATGCGAACGTTGTCTGGCAACAGCAGCACTGGTGGGTTTCCTGTGCAGACATTGATTTGTGTTAAGACTTGGCTGTACTTTGAATTCACAGTTTGGTAGCAATGACGAAGCATAGAAAAAACATATTTATAGAATTTTCTTTTCCAAACTGACCTTGAGCAGCACACTCAGTCCCATGCGGCTCACTAAAAGATAGAAATCCTTCAGCACAGAAGCACTCATAGCTTCCCTTTGTGTTTTTGCAGTCCTGAGGACACATTCCATACACCTCACACTCATTTATATCTGTCCAAGGAAGAGGGGGAAATGACAAGAGACAGAGCATAAACTGCATGTAGAAAATATTTCGGTTTAAGTGAATGGTGAATTTGTAGTTTACCTTCACAGGTGTGTCTTTCTGTGGCTCTGGGCTTAAAACCAGGTCTGCAGGAGCAGAGGAAGCCTCCCTCTATCAGATCGGTACAGTTGTGTTCACACGTGTTGGTACTGCAAGTGTGCCCACTGCCATGGTCTGTAGTAGTGGGAAAAGAATACAGAAGTGAAAAAATCACAGTGTGCATTGTCATCATGGTGGTAAACAAATACAGCAGAGCCTGCAACAAGTAGTGAGGACAGTGTGTCACTTCAATATAAAACAGCTGAAAGTTGTATAATCTCACAATAAAAAAAAGCAAATAAAGTTTAGAGAGACTATATAAAATGAATGTAAAATCTCAGTGCAAGCAGCTGCTGTGATCACTAACGCAGAAGTAAGAAAACTTAAGTAAGAACAGACAAAACTGAAACATGCGTTAATGTATTTACAATAAACCTAAACACAAGAACTTTTTTTATGATATTACAAGTGAAGACATTTAAATGAGCACCAGAATGTGCTCATTAGATCTTGTGCTGTTTCTATTTGTCTGTCTGAATTCTGGCTCCACATGGAGCTAGAAGAGAAGTGGAGAGAAAAAATCAGTGGGATAACTGATTCAAGAGACTGATTCAGGTCATGTCAGATTGAGCTGGTCCTAAAATGAATCCACAGTCGGTACACTACTTGGACCATCAAGCAGTGGATAAAGAGACACTTCCATGGCAAAAATGACTTATCTTGTTGCCTAAATAAAAAATTTAAGATTAAACTTACTTAAGAAGATAAAGTATCCTTGTGGACATTGTGAGAGTCTTTGGTTAGATGAGACCAACACAAATTAGTTTGGCTCAAATTTGGTAGTAGTATTTTTGCCATGAACAGTCCCAGGTCAACTGCATAAAGAGGTAAATATCCTAACTATCCTAGCTTTTTTATCAATGTTACTTACGGCAGCCAAGCTCATCTGACTCATCTCCACAGTCATCATAATCATCACAGGCATACTGTAGAGGGATGCACTGTCCATTACTGCATTTGTATTCATCATCTGAGCAGGGTCCATGAGTTGGGGTTTGACCTGGATGGCGAAAACATACCACCTCAAAAGAAGCTGGGGATTCATATAATCTCAGTCGTATAGTCTTAAAAGCTGTACTCACAGTTTTCCTGTTTCTCATCAGAGCCATCACCACAGTCATCAAGAGAGTTACAAAGCTCGTGGCTATAGATGCAACGATTGTTGTCACAGCGGAAACGGAAAGGAGCCTCACACTCGATGTCCACTGTGGATAAACCGAAACATTCAGCCCAATATCAATGTTTTAGCAACTTTAATAAATACAAAAAATGTTATTTGCTGCAGCAGAAAATAGTTAAAATGCTGCTTGATGTAATTCAGAAGAACAAAAAACAGTACTTGTGTGTTCGGGACTTGAATGAGTGTGAGGTTTCAAGTTTTATTCTTACAGCAGAGATGCAGCTCCTCATCTGAGTTGTCACCACAGTCGTTATCTCCATCACATTTCCAGTGAAGCTGGACACATACATGGTTCTTGCATTCAAACTGGAATGGGGGGCAATATGTGCCATTGGGGAAACGGGTTGCTGAAAGCCAAAACCATAATATCAAATTAAACCTGTCACTGAAGCACATGAAATTTATTACCAAACTCGTGATCATCAGCGCTAATGAAACACATTTATCAGAGTATAAAGAATAAATGCATTGCATTGAATTATTCTACAAAACAGTAAGCAATGGTAAGTGAGACACTCACGACATGATGTCTCATCTGTGTAGTCCAAACAGTCAGCATTGCCATCACATTTGAATCGTTCTGCGATACAGTGTCCACTGCCACACTGGAAGTAGCCAGGATGACAAGTCCTTAACTCTGAAACCAGTGCAAAATATAAAAAAGAAATCACATGCTGTGGTATCATTATTTGCAAAAATAGGGACATACTTGACATGATGCCAATTATGAGTCATTTATTAACTCAGTCAAGTGCCTAAAATTCTGTATTTTGTTTCCCATGTCACTGTATTAATAAAATTTTTATCAAAAAACCTCCACAGCATATACAGTGAGAATTTACATTTACAACAGTGATCAGAAAACTTATTAGTAGTAGACTGAATAAACTCCTTTTCAATATCTGAATGTTGGTGGTCCTGTCCCTGTATGCTTCAAACTAGGAGTTTTATTGCTTCTTTGTTAAGTGCAACCCTCCGTTACTCACAAACAGCCCGATCCAGAGCCAAAACAAAGAGCCTCCACTTACCACAGTCCCTTTCATCCGAGTTGTCCTCACAGTCGTTGTCATGGTCACAGACCCAACGGTTGGGAATGCAGCGCAGATTGTCACAACGATACTCACTCTCTGTGCATGAGCGTGGCGCTGGAAGAAAAAAAAGGATACAAAATATTGCATAAGCAAAACTTTATCTTTGTAGTTACTTAATACTCATTTATAGTAGAGACATTTTAATCCTAAAACTGTCAGAATCTTCATTGTAGTTTCTTTTATTATCTAACGGTATTTCCTCTGATAATGTTTTTTCTTAAACTTGAAACACTAAATCAAAGAGTTTGAATTATTTCCTGCCATTATTTGGCATTAAACCCTAAACACTGCACTCCCAGAAGTGGTTTGAGAAGCAATTACATTGCACTGAGCTCATAAGTTTGCTAAAGACAAACTCTCTTGGCATCGGCAAGCAGCAACACTGGGAGCTGTACCACTGTGTTGTAACGTCATTGCTTCTCTTTTGAGAAACTACATCACCCTTATTAGCTGGCATGTTCTCAGACATGTTTATATTCTCCAGGGCAAGGGGTGACAAACTCCTTCACTCCCTTTTTCTGACACACTGAGGACAGCCTGTTTCTTTAGCAGCTGATAAGACTTCCGCTCACCACTCCACTCTCAGCAGAAGTGTCAAGCCTCTTACAAATCTCACAGATGTCTGATAAAATGATTGCAAGAGTGCTCGCTGCCATCAACACTCTTTTCTAATTTGAACAATCGAATGAGGCTGTAGCTCAGTTAACCTACTTAAAGAGACATTTAGATGACATTAAACCACAACACAGTAGCGATAGTCAATGTGACTCACTGCAGCTGCGCTCGTCAGAGTTGTCACCACAGTCATCATCTCCATCACACCTCCATCTTAGCGGGATGCAGCGGTGGTTGTCACAGCGGAAGTCTCCGTTAGGATTACAGGTCACTTCATCTAGAAGAAAAGAAGGTGAACAATATGTGAAAATGCATGTCAAGCATAATCTATTTGTGCTTTATCCACATATTTCCAACAACAACCATGAATGGCAGAGGCATATAGACGCAAGGTGAGAGGGAATGGGGAATCCTTGACAAGCTGTCAGTCCATCAGAGAGACAGACAACCATGTACACTCAAGTTGATGGTCTATTTAGAAGTATAAATTAACAAAACATACTTGTGGGAGAAAAAAAGAGCTGAGAAAACAGGGAAAACATGCAAACCAGGAATCCTGCTTGCTGTGAGATGACAGTGGTGACCACTGTAACACTGTGCTGGTCAACATAATCAATCCCCTTCACCAAACAATGTTTTAAACTAAATGTGGGAAACACGTGTCAGCAAATACATCTCAAGTTAAAACCCCTTTAAGATCTCTTTTATTAAACTTTGATTTCAATGGCATAGACAAATAAAAGATTTTAGACTTTAAATGACGATGATAAAGGAAATATTTTTTTTCTCAAGACTATTAGTCAAGTCAAAAGACATAAAAAAAAGATCTATTTCAGTGGATTATTGTATCAGTAAGCGAAACAAGATTGCGCTATGGCAGGAATTTTGCAGACTTGTAACTATTATTCAAAATGTCAGTTTGACATGAAAGACATTTTGTTTTTTTAATTAAACTGCTAAAATAATAGGGGGAGGAGAGCTGGCTGCCAGAGACAGATGTGTGAGCTCTGTTCATGCCAGTTCACTGTATGTCTGAAGAGGATAAGACTGCGGGAGACGAGAACCACAGACAGGAGAGGAGTGGAGCAGAGCTGGTCTGAGCTGTCTCTACCACACGGTGCTGGGGGTCAAAGATAGCGCTGTGTTAGCTAGTCCTGCCCTCCGAGCCCTCCACCTGGCCCATCTGCTACATTCTTACAGGAAGATTAGCACAGATCTCCCCTCCTGCACAGGCATGGCACTAATGGAGTGAGGGCCTCTGATAAGAGATGGGAGGGCCGCGGCCAAGTGTGTTTGGATCGCAGCAAGTACAAAGAGACTTATGTGAACCCTGCCCCCACGCAAGGACAGCAGAACAAAACACACATACACATATATATGTGGACTCGAACCAATGGACAGCTCATAAATCTGTGTTGCTTTCAGGGAGAGGTAAATGCTGGGGGAGGGTGAGTGGTGAGACGCTCTCCATCAGCACCTCCCAATACCAAAGTGCATAATGTTCCACAGGAGGCTGAGGTGTTGGCTAATTGCCTTTCAGTCACAACTGTAACAAATGCCTATACTATTTTCTGTAAGTTTAGGTAAATGAAAATGTGAAATAATTAAGCTAGAAGGCATTGAGTGTAATAAATCTGAATCATTAACTAATTTCACCAAACTCTAATTCAGCTCTGTCTCAGAGATGGTTTTTGAAAACTCACCACAGCCTTGCTCATCACTGTTGTCTCTGCAGTCGTTGTGGCCGTTGCAAACAGACCACAGTGGTACACAGCGGTAGTTGGTCTTGCAGTCAAACTCTGTATGGTTGTCACATCGATAACTTGGTCCCACTATGGAGACAATAAAATAATAGTGTTGATAGAAACAAACAAAAAAATCCCTGATACGTATAAATGCATAAAGGTATAGATGGACTTAAATTTAAAACCTGAAGTTGCATTGTACTTAATGCAAAGGCTTGACTTCAGTAAAATTAGCCCTTATTTAATCTGAGAATAGTAGATTAAAATTAATTCATTTGATTTAAATCATTTATTTGAAGGGGACAGTGCGCATTAATGAACATACAAAAATTTACGTAAATACACCAAATTTAGCAAAATGCAAATTTCCATCCTTTGTCCCATGAAAATGAAGAAAGACGCAAATAATCACTCACTGCATTCCTCTAATGGTTCATCTGAATTGTCACCACAGTCATCATCAACATCACATTTCCAGCTCTGGGGGATGCACCGTCCGTTGCGGCACTTGAATTGTCCAGGGCGACACGTCCTAGTAGAGCAGTGGGCGGAGTCCTCATCAGACTGATCCCCACAGTCATCCTCACCATCACACTGCCATGACTCAGGGATACACCGTTTATTCGTGCACTGCCACTGATGGCTTTCACACTGATGTGTAGCTAGAAAGAAAACACGTGAGTCAGCTAAGAGAAATGGATATCTTAACGAGTATGAGGACATTGGAAGGAAGTTCAATATGACAAATTTAGACTAAGCAAAAACACAACTGAAAGAGCATTGTACATTGTATATAATTAATTGTTTGTTCCTTATATGACATATGGGATTGAAGTGTGGGGAAAGACTTGTAAAACATTTACATAGCCAGTTGGTATATTACAGAAAAGAGCAATAATGATCATTACTAGGAGCAAGTACAGAGATTCATCAAATTTCAAATCAAAAACTGTTGAAATTTCAGGAAATAGTTGATTACAATACTTCAATAGTAATGTTCAACCAAATAAGAATCAATTGCCAGGAAATATTCAGAAAATATTTAATAAAAGTGAGAGTAATTATTCAATGAGCAGAATAGAAAGAATCTGTTTTTTAGATCAAGTTTAAAGGAACAACGCATATCGGTGAAAGGAGTCAGTTTGTGGAACAGTCTAGACAGAAACGAAAGAGTTAAAATCAAAAAGGTTGTTTAAAAGAAAAATTTAAACATTTCTGCTAAGCAGATATAACAAAAAAAGTAGAAAATTGATGATAGTATAATTACCCAATATAGTTGTGTTCTGCTAAGGACAAACACTAGGATTTTTTTTTTTTTTAAGGATTTTTTTGGGCTCTAGTGGCCTTTATGACAGTAGCTTGACAGGAAAGGGATCAGAGAG
>JAPMNP010707529.1:0-41617 GCA_029874935.1 Atherina boyeri
ATTTTAATGTCTGAGCCAGAGACTTGCCAAACACCTGAATTTGTTTAGGAATAAAGCCATCAAGCTATAATACTCCGCCTATTATACAAAATCCAGGTGATAATGGAACACAGGTGGGGTAAACCATAAGCATGCCACAAGTCAACATGTCTTAGTGGTAACCAAGACAATATATTCCTACCTTCAGTTAATTTATAATCACCAGTTATCCCATATATGCATGTCTGTGGGAAAAAGCAAAACTCCTGAAGGCTGCCCTACACACAAAAAAACCCAAGCCAACAAAAAGGGTTCAAATCCTCACATCTGCAAGCCATGGTGAAACAACACATTATAATAGTTTATACATATTATTTGCAACCTAAAGATGCATTAAGTCTTTTGTGGCTCAAGACTGGGTTGTTTGGAGATGAAGATTGAAAGTTTGAAGATGGAAAAAAAAAACATCTGACAGGATAGTTATTACTGAGTATATCAGACCACCTGTAGACTGCAAAGGTAATTAATCTTGCTAATGTTCTTGTAGCTGTTCATGGTAAGCTGACATTAAATTGCACAATGTTGAACTTAAAAGGGAATCTGCTCCACAATGTTAAATGAAGTGCATTGTATTGTACATTCTACAGAAAAAACTACTGGGACAAAAAATTAACTCTAATATGATTAAATCAGAGATGTTGACATACAATTGTTACAATAAAGTGCTTTATTACTTTGTTTAACCATGACCATCTTCCCCTCTTATCTTCATATATGACTATGACAGAGCCTCATATTTTGCTCTCCTTCCTTTTTTTTTTTTCTAACTCCCTCCATATGCAGCTGTCATTTATTGTGCGTATTGTTCCAAGCCCGGACTGGTTTGTGGGTGTGGACAGTGTTGACCTGTGTGATGGGGACCACTGGAAGGAGAGAGTGACGCTGGAGCTTTTCCCATATGATGCAGGAACTGACAGCGGGTTCACCTTCTCATCTCCCAACTTTGAAACCATCCCGCAGGACAAAATCAGCCAGGTGAGCCAAGAGCAACACAGCTGTAATCCAAACGGAAATCACAGCCTGTGTGTGCACAGACGCAACTTTGAAGCCGATAGTGTGCATTGCATTCTACCTAACTTTATATGCTTCACTGCTTTTGATGAAGTTAGTTTACCAAATGTTATTTCTTGTCCATTTTCCCCATCAATAGATCACCTCCTCTGTTCCTAGTCACCCTGCCAATTCCTTCTTTTACCCCCGCCTGAAGCACCTACCACCCATTGCCAAGGTCACCCTGACAAAAATAAGGAAGACAAATCAGATCATCAGTCTGCCAGTGGAGCCCACCCAGTCCAACCTTCTGCCAACAGGGAATGAGATTGAAGAGAAGCTCATAAGTAAGTTTGACAAAAAAATCAGAATGACTGTTCATGTGATCTGATATCAAGTGGAACAAATTAAATAAAATCAGACAAAATATTGCATGCTTCATGGATTGCTAAACGGAAAACAAAACAAAAGACATGAATATGTCTGTTTTGGGAAACATTAAGCGCAACACACTAACTCAATTACTTCCAAGTAGAAACCAAAGAGGCCATCTGAATACAGAGCACTAGAATATGCTATGGGCACATCTGGCATTCAGAGAAAAAGGCTTAATATAAAAGATGTAATACCTTAAAGATCACTCCAATAAACTGTGGTGTAATTATGCACAGCAAAATTTAGATCCAAATGTGATGCTGAGATTTAAACACATAAGGTTGAGTTGAAATTACTTGGCTTTGAGACTATTTAAGATCCAGTTGAACTAATTCATAGTAATGATGAGTATAATGAGAATGTCTCATACTACATCAAAAATCAATGATGTAGTCGGAAAGCCTTTTTTTGTGTGAGTGATGTTGACAGAAAGATCTTTTTTTTTTTCTAAAAGCATAACTCAAACTACTAAACTCCAAACAGATGACTTGACCAGAATTGTGCTTATGAAAAAAAGGAGCAGACAGCATGTCAACCTGGCAAAGGAGCTAACAGGGCAGTAATCAGATTCAATGTTGAGTGTGACCGTTAAGGTTTGAGTCAGCATCCCAAAATTCAAGCCAGTTCCCTTGACTACCCATCAACAAACAATAGAGCATGGCCAACAATCTGTTGGGGTTTCCTTCCCAGCGCCCAATGCTCCATCCTGGCCCTCCATCTGTTTATCCAGCCCCTCTCCTTTACCTCTTCTCCTCTATGTTCTTTCCCTGGAGCATTTGCCAAAAGTTTTCCTCAATGGTTAGCAATCATCTGCTGATTTATCTGTAAAACACTGTACTGATGTACAGTCAGAGCCAAGCAGCTTTGCTTCTTTGTCATTAATGGACACACAGCATGAAGGGATACGTCAAAATCAGCCTTGACTTGAGATATGTGTTCAATCCCTACATCCAACCGAGCATCCATGCAGCTTCCGTACCACCTCCGATCAGTCTGCTTTTCTACTTTCTAACCCACAACTGTGATTCAGATCAACTGTACTTAAGCTCACAACTCAGTTGGCTGACGCAGCCGAGTGAGTTCATTATGCTGGTGAAACGGAGTGGGAGCAAGACAGAGCTTAAGATTTCCATGATTACAACATTCATTATGTTAACTGACTAAATAAATGACAGAGCCAACTTTTTTTTCCATCCATTATGGTTAAATTAGCCTTTCACAAGGAGTAAAATCCCTATTTGTTGTTTACTGTAAGGCATGATTATACTAAGAAAGAACTTGCAGAGTTAACAGAAACTCGATCAATAAATGAAGGTGAAAAAATTAAAAGTAACTCCAGCTGCAAAACCACTGCCAAGGTTTTATTATAAAAAGCTAAGGGCTATTTTATAAGGAGCTGTGCATGCCAACATTTACTGTAAGCCCCTATAATTATTTTATTTGCTTTTTTAAATGTCAACTGTTATAAGAGCAGCAATTTTCCCAATTATAACATATTCCCGTTCTTTATATTTGAAATTATTGAAGGAAACTCAAACGTTAATTTTACTTACAAAATACCCACTACCAAACCCAGAGTATTCTTTTCAAAAGAAAGAGAGAGGGGGAGAGAAAACAGAAAACAATAAATGGACAGAAACCAATCTTAAATATTTTACAATTATAATGAACCTCTTTCTCTTCTGTATGCAGATACGCCTCTGGACTGTGAGGTGTCAACATGGTCTCCGTGGGGACTGTGCAAAGGCAAGTGTGGAGATTCAGGTGTGCAGCATCGAACTCGCTACGTCATAATGCACCCTGCTAACAATGGAGCAGTGTGCCCCCTGCTGGAGGAAGAGAGAAAGTGCTTCCCAGACAACTGCTTATGACTAGGCCAGGACAGGAGGGAGAAGAAAGAGAGGAAGGAGAGGAGAAAGAAGAAAGAGAGGAAATCCAGGAAAGGGAGAAAGGGACGGAGGCGCACAAAAAATAGCAAAAGATCTACAATATATACGCATGAGGAACAGCTATTGTGAAAGAAATTTAATTTGTTATCCCTGGTCTTTCCTTCTTCCTGCGGAAAGAGAGATATGCTGAGTGTCTCTTAAACCAGGTGAAAGTGACTGCAAAAAATAATTTTCCTCCTCAGTTTGATAGATTTGACAGTGCTAAATAGGTGTAGTTTGGCAAAAATAGCCATTAGACACTACTTCAGCTTTTTGCAGATTATCAAATGGGGTGGGGATCTGATGACGTAGTTTTGAACAAAACCATAAACTGAAAACACATGACCACATTGTAATTGGGTTTGGTTTTGAGTTTTAAAAAATCAGACATAATTAGAAATGACACATAAAAGAACTTTTTATATAAAACTGCAGAAAGATATCACTGCCACGCCTGCACTGCTTGATAAGCAGAAATATAGTACCAACAGAAAAGTGGTGCAAGTCTCCTAAACAATGTTGCATTTAACACATGTTTACAGACATATTGTGGTTGTTTTCCTTAAGAAAAAGAATATATTTATTGACAGGATTTTAACCTGTTTTGTACAGCATATGAAAACGGAAAGTAATTAATTGTATTCCCATATGTTATTGAGATATAAGTATAATATGGAAAGTACCATTTTTGTAAAATAAGAAAAAGCAAGAAATGTACAAAACAAAATATGTATGTTTTCTGTACAGATCAATAAAATGTAAATATTTCACATGATACTACTAGGACTTTACTGATCATTGTTTATTCAAATTTCTTTCTTTTTTTGGGGAGGGGGGGGGGGGGGTGTCACATCAATTCAAAAGCCCCAGCACTTTGTTTTGGGCCCATCATGAGATGTAGCATTCGGTTTAGATTTGCAGGGTAAAACTAAATCACTCAACAATGTTATCCAGCCGCTATTCTCATTTTCTCCACCTAACTTCAACTTCAGATCATGTCACATTTGCTGTACCTCGGAAGTGGGGAAGTGAAACCCTCTTGCTCTCAGCTTTGCAATTAACTTCAAATCTCATCATTAGTAATAAGAAACAAATGTCCTAATAATGCTCTACGAGTACTTGTTTTAATGTACAAGGAAATTTGACCTCCCTCCACTGGTTGGAAGTTGAAAATTTTGTCCAACTTGTCACTGAATGCACCATTAGGACAGTGCCAATAAACAGTAGCAGTTGTTACAAAAAACAACATTAAGGAAATACTGGCCTTAAGCAAAAGTAAGCTTTAGCTGCTGAAATAAAGAAATCCCATGAATGAAGGGAGAGCCTAGTCCAGATTTTAAGCTGCTCATACAGTACTGCCAAGCAGCTATTTTGTTCTGCAATGTGTGTTTTGACATCTTAGACTAATTCAACGCATGATTCATGACAAGATTGTTGCTGAAAGAGGTATGCACAGCCAACCAACTGTTCACGGTCCAACTATAGACAAAAAACAGGTAAACATTTGAGAACAAAATGGTCAGTCGAGTATCAGTTTGGTGTGAGATCTGTGCTCTCAGACTATTTGAGTGTGCTTTTTTGTGCTGTAATAAAATGCTCCAAGGTCATTGAGTAATACAGGTTGGAAAAAAGGCAGATTCTGAGAAATAGAGAAGAGTGGTGGGCAGTAATCTATTAGCCTGGGTGTCAGCCGAACTTAGTCCGGCCCACAACATTTGAGGTCTGGACCTTCGGTCTGGTGTTGCTCCGTTGAGGAGCAATTATGCCCGAACAAAAACTGTTCGGACCAATCAAATCGGGCTTACGATGATGGACAGGTGAGCAACAGTAACGTAATAATCACAGCCCAATGAAGTGGTATCAGACTCACATTCTGACTAGAATTGAGTATGGCTACATCAGCCTAGTAATCTATAGCTTTACATCCCAAAATGTGTCTTTAACAGATGTGTAAATAAACAGGCCAAACTTTATCATAGAATTGTCAATAAAACCTATGAAATTGTGTCAACTTATCAAAAAAAAAAACAACCAAGGTGCAATATGTCTACTTTATATAATCATTATGTTACATTTTCTTCTTTAGTGCTTCTGCCCAATGTCATTTGTCACATCTTGATCTGAAGCGCACATTTGGGCTTACGTACATGCCAAGATAATATTACAAATATTGGAGCTGCTGGACAAAACAGTGTAGAGAGAAAAAAAAACTGAACCGACTGACCTGGATTCAAATCCTAGTTTTGGACAGGATCCACTCTTATGAACTGTTGGTCATAAAAAAGGATAAAGGTGCTACCCAATTATTAAAAAACTGATCACCAAATTTTTATATCACAAGGTTTTCAAAGTGCTGACTCAATACAGTGACATTTATTGCAGCACATGCAGCCTGTAAAAAAAAACAAAAACTTACAGAGCAGAAAAGCTACTAAAAATGACACAGCTGAATGCAAGAAATGTCCATATTTAAAAAAACAAAATTACTTCTGACTCCTTTCTCCAGAAAAAAAAAACTGAAACTATATTGCATAGGATGGACTAAAAACCCATACAATTTTAAAATGACACATATGCTCATTTTTCACCAATTAAATGAGCATTGAATTCATTGAATCAGATTAGACCATTAGCAATTAGAATTAGGTGCTATTGGTCTGATCCCATTCAATGATTCATGCTAAGAGAACGCCACAAACAGGGTCGCCAGACACAGAACGGCTGGATGAACAGGGGAAAGGTTAAATTCAATTGTTTAATTCGAGGGGAGGTGGAAAATAAGATTATTTAACCAAATGGTGGTGTGTCCCTTTAAGATCTGGTGGATGAGGGACATCCTTCCATTCTAGGAGATAGGGGCGAGAAACGCAGGATACATTTTTAGAAAGTAATCAACAGATAAGAGGAAAAATGTTTTGCAGTAACAGAATATATTGAGAACCCAAGAGATACTTAGAGTAGTTGTCTGGAGTTTACAGGAAAATGCAGCCTTTAAATGAGATATGTATTACAAGTTATTCATGAATAAACAACAATAAACAGATCTTGACGCTAGCAATTTATGGGAATTGAAAACTTTGATCTATCATTTCAATCATTTCTATATAAAATTCACTTATATACTGTTGACATTTTCTGTTACAAAACTGGAGAGTGGGTGTGGACAGAAATCCAATTCTGTACTTCAGACTTTTGCAGATGCTGAAAATGAGAAAAGATTATTCTGTGCGTAGGAGTTTACATTTTAACTCACTTCTTGAGTAAGCATATGGCAACTATTATATGTGATGCTTTGGATCACATTTCCCACTCAAAACACTAAAAACACATTCTTGCATATAGTAGTAATGAACACTAATGCTGTCAAGCGTATGCGTCACTCATCAATAACAGCATATAAATATGATCTCATGGGTTTGTTTTTTTACTCAGAGTTTAGCTGGGTTGTAGCTTGATGCAATCAAATTGACTCAAGAAGTTGTTCATTGTCATGATATTGGATATTGCAGTGCTGGTAAATAGTGCAGTCGTGATGCTTATCCCTACCTCCATATTAGCACCATATCTAAAATAAACTTTGGAATGGAGGCACTCCATCTGAAACACTGTTGATTTATCAGCTTTGCCATTGGCTCCCTCGTCAACCAGTCACAAAACAACCAGAATGCCTCGTCACATAAAGGAGCACCTGTTAGTTTCTCACCCTCAAACTGCCCCTCTTAACAGCCTTCTACTAAATATATGCATGCCACAGGCCTGGTTGTTTTCTGATGATCTCAAACACGAGCTAGAATCTGCAGATATACAGAAGTCTACTTAAGCTAAAGGCCAAACATTTATTCACTGTCAAGTGTATTGCAAGCTAATCACACATAGTTAACTTAAAATGGGTTTGCAAGGCATTGGCTTTCTCCTCCAGTGTTACCTAATGCTGGCAGTGGCTATGTATTTTGATCTTGGGGAGCAAGAGGAAAAATGCATCATCGAGGAGATTCCTGAAAACACACTTGTGACAGGTGAGTTGTTGACAGGGAATAGCCCTCCAGAGTGTCGTTTATGTTCTCGATTTTAGCAATAAATGTGGAATTAGATTCCAAGTCAGTACCTTACTGTCAATTATTGTGACTCACCACTTAATTGTTTGATCCTTCTGTAATGGTACAGCCACTTCCTAGACAGTTTTATGAAGTGCAAAAATTGAAAAGCAACTTGGTTTCACATTCGCTGACCATTATTACATAATGTTTTCCTTAAAAAACTGATTGGTCCTGAAACACAGAACCAGTCAGTTTCCATAAAAATGCAAAAAAAAAACACTCAAAACACTGTGTGCTTTGCTTTTCTATAGCTATATTAAAATGTGCAATAAGTGAAAAAATTAGTAATTTCATGTATTCATTTCCAGTATTAATCCAATTGTAAATTTGTGTTGTAATTTCAAGTCCACATAAAAAAGGTACATATTCCCTTTTTCAGGGTATGACAATCTTTTGAAAAGCCACAAAAAAGAATTATGCAAGTGCACACATGTACTGTAGATTAAGTGGTTTGAAGCAATTAAAATAGGCTACATAGTGTCACCACCACAGGGTGGGGATACAAGTTACAAAGTATTTGGTGGAAGCAGAAGTCGACCGAACTGGAAACAAACCTGAGGAGTAAAAGATACAACCTTTGCTGTGCAAGAAGTAACGTAAAGAGTTCTTATGATATCTTGAAAGGCACCAGTCCATGATGTAAGTTTGTGGTTTGATGGTTCAGACCAGTAATAGCTGATAATTTACATAATTTTAATCTTTTCCAGGCTAGACGTGTCGCAAAGCTGTTTCCATTCTCACTGATGTGTTTTAAGTCCTCTTCATAAAAGACAAAAAACAATTGATTACACAAACTTGACATAAGCTGGATTTATTTTCATGTTTACGGTTTCCTTTCATCTTTTCTTATTCACATTTCCTGAATGCTACACAAAAAGGACATTGGAAAATCAGTTTGTGTCTGTGTGTGTCTTTTACCTTTAGGTTACTTCTTGTTGGAGCCTTGGGACCTGAAGACATTCAGCCACTCGCCTCACTTTGGCGTCACTGTGAGAGTCAGAGACCCAAACCAGGAGGTACTGCACTCATAGGTTTACTCAACGTTTATCACCACACAGGGTCGCAAAATCAGTAAAATCAACAAGCATCATGTCCATGTCTTACTCATTCGGGGTCAATGGATACAAAAATGTCTCTCATCCTCTTTAGGAGCAGATGTCCAAACGCTATGGAAAAGTTGGTAAATTCACCTTCACAGCTCATGCCTCTGGTCAGCACTACTTTTGCTTCCAAACAAACTCCTCAAGATTTTCTGTCTTTGCTCAAGATAAGGTGGTAAGACCTGTGGACACACAACGAAAATGAATCAAAATAGAGAGGAAACAGACAATGCTTACATGGTAATGACAACTGATTTAACGTTAGTTAAATTATGTTTTACAGAAGCTACATTTGGACATTCAGATGGGCGAGCACTCAACTGATCCCAACACTGTCAAAGCCAAAGACAATTTGCTGACTCTCGAGGACAGTTTCAGTCACCTTATAGATCAAATGATGTACATCACAAGGCAACAGGAGTACCAGAGGGTAAATTTCACTATACTGTCTTGACCAAACAATCTGATTACTTGACAGACCATAGTTTACCGCACAACAACAACGACAGAAATGGGTCTTCAAAGATGTTTAGAAAGCCAGTCTTGCCATTCAGCTTTAACCCCCATCATGGGGCTAAAATGTAACACTATTCAGAATGAGGAACATTCAACCAAACAACAAATCTTCTTACATCACTGATCTGGGAAAAACAGTGTACAAATTCAATAATTAACGTGTTTTTCTCTTATCTTTTATCAAATGTGCCATCACTCAGGAGAAGGAGGAGGTGTTTCGTCAGATCAGTGAGGAGACCAACAGCAAGGTGGTGTGGTGGGCTGTAGTACAGACCTTCATCCTTCTATCTGTTGGGTTCTGGCAAATGAAACGCCTCAAAGACTTCTTCATCGCAAAGAAACTGGTTTGAAAGAGCTCTAATCTGACAAGGATATGCCTCATAGTTCATTCTTTACATTTTATATCTACACCTGGGCTATTACCAGAATTATTTTTGCATGCAGGAATAAAAATGTTCTAGATTCAGGGACATTAATTAGAATACCAATGTTTGCCCAACAGCAAATAAGATGATAGCTACTCATAAACAGTATTTGAGACTATGTATGAGCAGAATAATGTGGTTTGGAATAAAACTTAAAAGGATTGACAAACTAAAAGCTGCTTGTGAATCCTGTTGATTGGGTTGCCAAAACTACTATTTGAAAAGTTTGTTGTCCTTGTTTGTTGCTGTATCAAATACCAAAGTAAATATTCAAGTAAAGAAGAAACTCCAAATTCTTTCAATTCTAAAATGTTGTAACATCATCTGCATTACCAGGTCTTAAAATTTTGACAAGCTCAGTTGAATAGAAGTGACATATCAGAGTATCATTATCAATTTAACAACTAAGCCAGACAGCATTCAGTTATCCGTTACCTTGTATAACTACATTGTGCAGCAATAATTTAGAATAATAATTTTTTGTATGATCATGCAAAGGTTCCGTCTATTCATGGGCTTACGGGGACTTTGCTTATGCACAACCTTGTTAAAGTCCCACCACAATATTTCACCCCAGTTGAAAGCTGAGCCATTGCAACTTTTCTTTTGCTTTTAGTCTTTCTGTTGTTTATTTACAGTTTGGAATCATTGTCATGTTTTTCTGGCCAGGCTTTAGCTGCTGGATATATGGCCTCACAAACTGGTCAAATCAATGGCCACAAGGTGTCCTGGTCAACTACAAAAACAACAATAGCCTACTTGAAGAAGAATTCACTTGCACATAGGCTACTGATAAGTTCTAAACTGTTTGAAAAGCTCTCTAACAACATTGCTGTTGTATTTCACCATTAGCATTGAGTTAACATTAACACACACCTGACTGTTATACATACAAAGTTCTGCTTTTATAGAAGTGGTCACGCTAATCAAGTATATTGGCAGCACCTGGCTGCTATACCCTCTGAATTTCAACAGAAGCAAAAAAGTGTGTACTTAATTTTACACACAGTTTCTGCATTTTGACTTGGGTTTTGATAAATAAATAATGGTATGGAGTAATATGTTCAATGTTGTTCACTTTAGCTTCTAAGGACACATCTAAGACCTGGTAAGGTCTGTGCAATGTTATGGCCTGACACATTAAATACCAATGAAATACCATATTGCATATTGTTTTGATATGGAACAAGCTCATAATGGGACTACTATCTTGAATCTGGTGATTATTTCAGCACATTGTAAAACCATTGACTGTTTATAATAGGCTACAGCTAGCTATTTGGGTGATGAACTATTAAAGTTGAACTTGAAGTGTAGGCCTAATTGTGTTATCGTGTTATTTTTTCTCACTATGCAAAGTATAATTTGATTTATCATATTCTTGGCGTTTAAAGACTAGGTTAAGAAAAAGGTTTGTTGAGTTTACATATATCAAAGACAACTAGCAGTTTAGCTACAGGTGGCTCGAGTAGCCTAACTGTCATTGAGTAAGTTAGGTAGCTTTTATCAGTACGTCTAATTCTGACGTCATTACGTACTTGTAAAAATTAATTTGTAACCGGAATAATGTAATAGGTGATTTTGACAGTTTTAGCAATACTTCTGGTCCTAAACTAATAATCAGCTAAATGAACAAGTTAATTTGAAGATATATAGTTAAATATATAGATAAATCTTCACTCAACTGCAATATATATATAGGCTATATGTGAATGAGTTTAAAAGCGAAATTAGCATTTAGCTTAACCAACAACGGGATACGACAGGTAATGTAGTTATTGCTACCTTAGAGTGAACAAACGTTTTCCCCTTTTACAAATACAACAACTATTTATAAACAGAAGAATAGACGTCAGCTGTTATAGCCTACCAATTAGCTAAATTTGTTAGTACAAGAAACGCAGCAACAGTAACATAGCCAAGTAATACTTAAGCTAATTTTATCTACTTGCAGGTCTTCAAATGTCTTACTGGGTCTGCTGCAACTCCTGCTTTGTTTCCCCCAGCGCTGACAGCAAATTGGCTGTCACCACCTGTGGCCATGTCTTATGTAGTGTCTGTTATCAGAAAGGTAGAAAAAAATATTTTCATAGAAAAACAGTCAAAACATTTATACATGTCAATGTCTGCATATCCAGAGATAAATCTAAACTTCAGGTGATCCGAGCCGGCTGCTCATGCAGCGTTATTAGACAGGGACATCTGTTGGACACAAAATGATATTGCACAACCGATTATTCAATTATTATAATCCAGTAGTTTTTAAGAACAAATTTAGATGGCTTAAACCTTTAAAAAGGCACACTTCAGAATCAAACTTAACACAGCTGTTGGCATGCAGTCTAGCGCTATGCAGCATATGACAGACTTGACATCTTGTCATCCTCTGTCACCGTGTGCCTTAAATTATGTCCTCACATTAAATAAGGATGAAGCCATGCCATTCAACTCTTGTCATGGGAGGAATAAGTACTTCAGATGGTCCCTCAATCCCAGTTTGAGAACCTCTGATTATATTCATAAGCCCCAGGTCAGCTCCTGATGGGTTTCCTCTCATTAAAACTCCATTTGTTCTTGCTTCCAAGGCAAAACCAAGTTAATAATTGTTTTTTGCTGTCTAGAAAAATCACTTTAGGAAGCCATTTTTTTCAGTTAATGCATTGGAGTCAGCACCAACATTTATTCTTCTATTTAGGATTGCCCAGTCAGACCATGAATTTTGTAAGCAAATGCAGGACTTGCAATCTTTCTTTCAGGCAACCCAGGCAAATGTTTAATTTGCAGCACCCAATGCCAAGTATCACCTCTCTCAGACAAAGTAAGCAGCACTATTCTCTTAGAAAACCATCCTCAGAGGCCATGGGATGATTTAAACTTAGACCGATGTCATTTCAAAATGTTGCTGTCATCACAGGTACATTGTCTTTATTTCAGAGCAGCTCAGATGTGAAGGCCTTGTTCTCTGACATCAAAACAGTGGCAGCCAAAGATGTAGCAGAGATCAGCAAAGTTTGTTCACGTTTTTCATATTAAGAATTGAAACAGACTTGTTCTTTAAATAATTATTGCATCTTCACTAAGTAGTTGAATTTGTTGCATTCAGTCCACGCAGCAAAGCTTAAGAATCAGGTTTAAAGTGTAACTATTATTTATACAGTATGTTATGCACTGCAAAATGTACATACACGTACTGTTTTTCTCAATTTTTCTTCAGGTTATAACGTTTCAGGCAAGACATCAGAAGAGGCTGATTACTCATTATCAGCAAAGGGTACATTTATGTTTTCTTGTTTGGTAGATAATTAACTATATTACTTTACATTTTAGTGTTGTTTTAACATGTATCTTGTTTTTGAAAAATAAAACCTGACTATAAATTTCCACCAAGTAAGCACATTGAAAGTATATTGGAAGTATTTTGTGTCCTTATTCGCAGTCTACAAGAATACATGTATATGATACTGATAATACAGTAGTCACACTTGCTGTAACAAAGTATTACTAAGCATTTTGTTTATTACAGAATGAGAAACTAGAAGAGGTTTTAGTCAAGATGAAACAAGAAATGCAGCAGATGAAGAGGTAAGTGAAAACTGTATTTTTACAATACATTAAATGGAGCATCCTAAATTATAGCTTATGAAAAGTTGGGACACTTTGTTACTGATTTTTCCTTTTTAAAAGGAAGCTGAATGAACAAGGTGCCTACATTACTCAACTGGAAAACTCATTTCAACATCAGAGGTAAAGTGCTGAATAAATATTTATGAAAATTAACTAAATATGTAGCCGACAAGCTTACTTACGCATCTACATATCAGCTGTCTTTGTGCACGGTTATGGAACAGTTATCATAACATCTAATAAATAAAGGTCATATATATATATAAATATATATATGTGTGTATTTATTTATTTATTTATTTTTTATTTATTTATTATACAGTTAATGCGTAAATACTGTATAAAGGCATTTTAAGCCATCTGGTTGTTTTTGTCTGTACCCCTCAGTAGGTGTCACTCCTGAGTCATTAATGCTTTTCCTGCTTCTGCTAGACTGAATAAAATTAGAGGATTGTTTTTTTTCCTTTTAAGAACCAGAACAGCTTTATTTCTATAAACCTTTTTATGATTGATTTATGATATGAGAAAGTTAAAATATTTAACAGTACATAATTCCCTTTCAAATACTAAAAGAAACTTCTTTTTGAAATATATTTTACATGTTGGGAAAAATACAAACTTAGACTATGAAATAGCATGCAAAACTCAAGACACCCCAGATAAAAATGCCTGTCAATGTGAACAGTTTTGCAGATAAAAGGTAAGAATAAGTCTTTCTCTGAGTGTCAATTAATACACTTAAAACTAATCTTTGTTTATCAGTGTTACATATTTAAATGCAGGGGAGACCAGTGATGTATGGTTTGGAGACAGTGGCCCTGAGGAAAATACAGGAGGCAGAACTGGAGATAGCAGAGAGTAAAATGTTGAGCTTCTCTTTGGGAATGACAAGGATAGATATAATCAGGAATAAGTACATCAGAGGGACAGCATGTTAGATGTTGTGGAGGCAAACGCAGAGAGGCTGGAGATGGTCTTGGTGCATACAGGGAAGGGATAGTGAATGTATCGGTAAGAGGAAAGTTAGAGAAGAGGGTTAGATGAAGACAAAAGTCACAGTGGCAACCCCTAAAGGGAACAGCTGAAAAAGAAAGACATAGTGGTATAACATATTTAGTCCTTTTCCCTTGAATTGAATCTCTTCATTTTTAAGTAATTTGGATGCAACAGTACACTCATGCTTCCTTTTTGTATTCTGCTATCTGTGAATAAACACAAAGGCCCCACTTTTCGTCCCTGTCACTTTTATCAAGCTGTAAGAGCTTAATGTTTTTTTCTTGGCTCTGATGTCCTTTCTTTTAATTAAAATGGTAGGAAAAGCTACCACATTAATCTTGTTGAAATGCTCAAAGAAACAAAAAGTTTCACATTGATTTATCTCTGGGGTTGATCAAATATTTCTGATTCTGATTCTATGCTTTTAGAGCTTAGCTCATCCTCTCACTCAGCCTGATGACAGCAACAAAACACCTTTCTCTATTTATGCATGCTACTTTGTTCACTTTGACTGTATGCCTCGAACAGTCTCTCACTGTTTGAGCAAAACAAGAATTGTGCTGCTATGAACATTGTTATGTTAAACTTATTTATTACTCTCACACAGTGCCAAGCTGTCAACTATGCCGCAGATCAGCCGCGGTTCCCATACTCCACATGGGCATAAACCGGGTAAACAACATTATGATTTAATTGCACTGTTTTGTTTCCATTTATCTGTATGACAGCTGATCAGTATCACATCCAGATGATCAGAAAATCCATTCACAAGCATTTTTTAGTTATGTAGCTTATGTATTATTTACATGTGAATGATGAAATTATTAAGCATTTCTTAGTATTAAGCATTATTTTTCCTTCAAGCAAGATTGAAAAACCTTACAAAACACTATTACCACTGAAGTTCACAGTGACAGAAAACTTGTTACTTGTTCCCCCAAACTTTTTGAGTGATGATGACAGCCAAATTGGATTTCAGAGAAGGAAAAGCTAGCGTCCCCATTCAGAAACTTTTTGATAACATCTACTGCATAAACTCATTTGTCTCTGTCATTAATGCTAAACAGTAAAATATAAAGAGTTTCTGTATGTCTCTCCAGCCCTACAGATTCCATACAACACCCCAGTTTCCCTCTCTCGACACTCATCAGTCACTAATATGTGAGTATTGTCCCTCTTTTTTTTCATTACATTAACCCATTTTCTCTCTGCACTCTTTGTATTCTCTTTTGTTAATTTCAGGGAGTCAGTTTTTTTTCCAGTTTGTAATTGTACATCACTATAACTCAGACCTCATAAACTATACATTTTAAACTCTGTTGTCATATGTTAGCATTTAACTTTTGCTTAGCTTTGCCGTAGCCCATGGCTGTCCACACACTTGCCAATGCACAGTGGAATTAGCGGACCTTTGTTTGGGTTTTGTGAAGATTCCCTACTGTGTCTTCTATCCAGTTTCAAAGGATTGGGTGTCTGAATTTAATAGTCTTAATGTTGTTTTATCCAGTGAGACTTTGCTTACACTGAGCAAACCAGTAAGATAGCAGATGCAAAGTCCATGTGCTGCAGGGTCAATGTAGTTTTTATTCAAGAATGGGCTGTAGCCCATCACCTTATTCATTGATAAATGATTACTTCCACTTAGAACATCTGTGGAACATCACTGTATTTCTTTTTACTATATCAGGAATTTGTTCCCACTAAATGTATTAGTGATTTAAGCTACTGTATTTTGTAAGGTAAGGCCTGACATTTCTTGGTATACAGTATTCTCAAATATTATACATACAGTCATTATATAACAAGAAATGAGTAAATCAAACAATTTCACATTTTTCTTTGCAGATTATCTGATATCCTGATTTTTTCGCATCTACTAGAACCCAATTTTGCATTAATTTAGTCATCCAACTTCCAGTTTCAGGCTTTCACTTTGAAAAAGATAATTGTTGCTGTTACACAGGCATTTGGTTTTGTTAAAAGAAAAAGAAAAGCATTCAGGCACCAATGCAGTGTTCAGCCAGCTGAACCCAACAGAACTAATGAAGTGTGCCTTCCTGTCTGGCAGCACGGAAAACATGGAGGTAGATGAAAGGAGTCTGTTCAGGAAAGTAAGTGCCATTATTTCACCCACAGTCCTTCTTTGTTTCCAAATTGATCTGTAAATACTTCATAACATCCTGATAGTTGCTTCAAGATTTTAGTATAAGAGGAATTAAAGCATTGAGGTGAAGAACTACATTATTTTCTGTGCATGGTTTTCTTTCAGCCTAACTCTACTCCCAGACTGTCAATTATCAAGCCACCGCAAGACGGACGAATGGGTATGTGCTCTGTTCTGTCTGTCATCAAACTATTGTTTTTAGTTTTATTCAAAGAGAATATTGTTGTCAGTTTTAGACACTGTCTGCACCATGTGTTTGCACTTGTTTGGACATGTGCAAATTGCTTTTATATCAGTGTGAGGATATCAGTATAGTATTCCAGGAAATTCCTCACTCCTGTATCTGAAGTAGATGTATTGGCCCACAACACAAACACAGCATGTATAACAGTAAGAAATATTAAACTTGCTAAATACCTCTGTTACCTTGGCAAATCATAAGCAGCATGTTTGCATTATGTAAAATGTTCGGAAATGTGATATTTCATAATTTTAACATGTTGACAAACAGGCATAAGTTGCAAAAGTTCAGGTCCAGGCTCTGTATGCTCCAATATTGTCCAAAGATTCTTACTTTTTTATTTCACCATCACCTTATTTTGGTAAGAGTTAGCAAAAACTCTTTATGATTAGGTTTTATTTTAAATCAATGTTTTTTAATCCTGCTCCTCAGGACCCCACGGCCCTGTATGTTTTTAATGTTTCCCAATTCCAACACTTCTGATATAGATTAATTAAATTTTAATTCAAGCTCTATGCAAGCCTCTTAATGAGCAATTCATTTCAGTCAGGCGTGTTAAAGTATGGAGATCTCTACAACATGGGTATGGGAATCCTGGTCCTGGCGAGTCGCAGTCCTGCAGGTGTTAGATGTTTTCCTGCTCCAACACCTGACCCGGGTTCGAGTCCCGGCCTGTACCCTTTGCTGCATGTCATTCCCTGCTCTCTCTGATCCCTTTCCTGTCCAGCCACTCTCATAAAAAAAAAATCGTCCACTTTAGCCCAAAAACCAACAAAGAAATGAAAATATTTAACCAGCCTTAGACTTACTGGGCCTTTTAAAATACTTAACATTTGATTGATAGTTATTTCATGATAATTACAACTTGTGCCATTCATTATGGAGCCAACGACAGCAAAGCTGTACTTACATGCTGGAGGTGTTTTGCTGTGTTTGGTAGCAACCCCGGTGTAAGTTTGAAGCGAAGATGACTCACCCATTTATCTTGTCTTCCTGGAGGGTTTTACGAATGACAGTTTCAGTAAGCTCATACGTGGGAGAAGGAGAAACACACCGGCCTGTAATGATACAAATGTACATCATGCATTTTTTAATATCACTGTAACCCATTTTATTCATTTGACTTATGTGAGGCATCATCTGGTGTGTTTTCTTTTTTCTTCTTTTGAAGGTGTTATCTTTAGCAGGTCATCCAACCAAAACATGCCAGCTACCCACTCTGCAAGCTCAGCCACAGTCAGGTGACAATCCATATGATGCAGATGAATTTTAATATGTGCCATCCGTTATTGTTTGTGAGCCTAACAAGACACTGGCCATGCATTTATTGAGGTGTCCCTATATGAGCCTGTCTAGTTTTATTTAAAGAAATTAGTTTCTAGATGATTTTTTTCATCATGTCCCAAAACAAGATTACTGTCAAGCGGATGTCTGTATACAACTAATAACACATCTGTATGTCTGAAGAGGCTATTGTAAATACAGAGTATTTTTTTCCCCCTCCTCCTATTAGTCGTTTTCAAGGAGCACCTTTGACCCCGGAGATGCCATTCCACCAGAGCTCTGTGTGGAAGTCTCCCATCTTCAAACCTCCGGCCTCCTTCAGACACTCCATGTCCTCTCTGGTCTGCCCTCCTCCTTAACACTGGCATTTATAGTCTGCTATGAAGCCCGTAGAGGGATGTGCCTCTGGCTACTTGATATCTCTGTAGAGGTTCTTTATGATTTTTTCAAACTAAAACAAGTCCATTTGTGTGTTGATTTTAACCATTTTTGATGTACAGGTATAATAAGATACATTCAACTTGACCCCAAGAGCACTGTTATGAACTGTATATTGAAGACTTAAGTTGTTTGTGTTAGATTGCAATTTTCTGAATTTACTAATAGAATTCATTTATGATAGATTAATGAGAGTAGACTGTCTGTTAATCAGAGAAGTTGGACTTAAATGTACATTACCATTTCTGTCTCAGCTTCACCTTCTGCAGATGCCCTAATAAAATTCTGCTACACTGAAATTTGTGTTGGTAACTAATAGAGAAAAGGTTAGGTTATAAAGTAATTCTTTCAGTAATCCAGTGGAGAAACCTTATAAGGCTTTGAAACCACAAAGCCTTACAAGCTTTTAGCCAAAAGGCTCAATCTGACATGGTGCTCACTGTGCTGCACCAGCACCTGTTCAATTTACAAAGATAAACTGGGATTATGTCATGCACAAAAGACTACCCCATTCTGCTGGCTTTTACAAGACTGGGCTTAACGGATGACAGACAAATGCTGCCATAACATTAGCAAGTCCTGTTTGAAGGAATACATTTGACTGCCCTTAGCAGTTTCCATGTTGCTGCCCTATCGGATGCAACTTCAGTGACATGACTTGTTATTTCACCCTCAAATCTGTTACAAAACAGCCTCCAAGTGAAGACAAAGAGACGTGTATCCATATAGAAACATGATATCACCTGAAGTCATCACAACAAGGAAAAGCTCATACGATGAAGCGGGTGGCGAGGACGCCTGATGTGTTCAGACAGGCCAATTCTTTCTTTGTAGACCCGCGTTTCTGCCTCCATTGTCACTGGTTGTCAGGGTGGTGAATAATGTCTATTGAAGAGGGCTCAGGTGTGACTGTGTGTGTGTGTGTTCTGAGCCTGCACACGCAATACTCAAGCACTTGCATGTGTGTGTGTGAAGGTTTTACAGAGTCAGTAGGCCTGATCCTTGTTTTTGCTCCAGTGGGATTTGAAGTTGTTTCCTGTTGTTTTCAAGGTCCACTTAGAAAGAACTCCCTGGGGCAGCCAAGGCTGTCAGTGTCTCAAACTGATAGAGATACTGATCAAAATATCTCTTCAGCACTCGCATACATACGCTGGATTATCTATTCCTCTCAACAGTAATTCGGCATATGTTGTTAATCTAATTTGTCATTTTCAACAAATAAATTAATTCTTGATACAAAGAAATTCATTTTTATTCCTCTTCAAGTCCTGCTCCCTCTGTTACTCTTTTTCACTCATACCCTCACGCAAACCTCTATATGGCTGCAGGCTGTACAAATGAGCTCTGCCACTTCAGAGAGCTAAAGAAAACTATTCTGATGTCAGTGGTAATTATTCAGCAGCATGTTCCCACAGACCATCCACCCTCCCTCCTTGTCTCAGCCTCTCCATCTACATCTTACTTATGTGAGAGAGAAGGAGAGAAGCTTCTCTCTTAATCTGATCCAGACTTCACACTTTGTCACTCAGTATTTCACTCTTATACCTTTAGTGCAGTAAGTGTAATCCCCTCTAGGCAAGACATGACATGAACCAAATGATTTCACACTGGAGCTATTCGTCTTTAAGGTGTGTGGAAAATGCTCCTGGTTAAGTTGTTGTAGAAAATCACTTACAGTCTAACATTTACTTTAGAAAAGAAAAAAAAGACAAGTAAAGCGGATTTTTTTAAAATAGCATCCCAGAGGCCACAGGAGGAGGATTTACTTCAAAATGTCACTTTTCCCTTAACCCAAACTGTTGTAATAATGGAAGTTTTATAAAACAATTATTTACATGTATCACTACAAATTTAAAAAAGATTTAAGATGTGTTTCTACAGTAAGATCAGATTTGTACTTCATGTAAATGATTTCCCTTCCGTAGTGAGGAGATGGCCAAACTCTTCGAATCCCCTAATGAAACACCAGATTGGTCATGTTAATATATTGCCTCAACCATACAAAGTGTGCTGCTTGTTGCTGTTCTTGATTTTAATGTTTCCAATGGTAGGGTGAATTTTAAAAAGAGCTTCATATCTTTCGAGCATTTTCTTTTTCAACACAACAGTAAAATAGAAGTCATTTAACCATCCATTTAGCCAGCTATGGTTTGCAGGGGCACAAATTCAAACAGCTACCCAGACCCCCCTCTCTCATCTTTCTCATGGGAGGGCACCAAGCCAATGGAGAGACAATCTCTCTCTAGTATGTTCAATGTCTGCGTACAACTTTACTCCCAGTAAGACATGCCTTAAATACGTCAACTGAAAGGCCCTCTGGAGACATGCTTAACAGATGCCTGAACCACCTTAACTGCTTTCTCTCTTCTCTGTGGAGAAGACGGATATAACGCTTTTGGGGATTTTGCAGTTTCTCAAATGCAATGCACAGTCTGACCTTGAGGTGAACTTACAGGGACTTCCACTTCTGGGATGATTGACAGCCATCTTGAATGTTTTGCATTTGTGAATAATGTTCCACACTTTAGAGTGACGGACTCCAAATTGTTAGGAATGGCCTTATAACCCTTCCCAGATTGACGACCAGTAACAATAGCATCTCAAAGCTCTTTACTCACATTTCATTTCCTCAGTATTGTGTTAACACATCCAAATACTCCAGACCAACAGAATGGCTAAACTTCTGGTTGTACAGAAATGTTCATGCCTGTTGACAATGAATTAATCAAGTCCATCAGATCAGCATCACCTGGCTGTTTCTTCTTCTGTGATTTCCTGAAATTTTAGTAAGATTCCCTACATTTTCCTGAAACCACAAGAAGAAGAAAAATAATCTTACTAAAGCTTTTAAAAAGCCCCGGATGACAACAAAGCCGTAATGAAAGCACAGGGGGATAGTAAGACTGCACACAGACTAAAGACTGGTGAAATGAAGGCATTTTGTGGCAGATAATGTCTTACTTGGCTGTCCCAACCACTTCCATTTGAATGGATATATACGCCAGCGCGATGGATCTAAATATATCCCGATAGACTTCAAGTAACTACAAAATTGTTCGGGTGAGTTTATGAAAATATTTCATGTTATAAATAAGGTCCAGGTAAAAAAAAAAAACTGTACTTTTCCTTTAAGGCCTAGTGAGGACGTGATGATTTCTTTTTTTATCATGTCCTGATGCAAAAAACCTTACAATTAAAAGAATATGTTACTTTCTTCATCATGGGACAATATGAACAGAATTCATAGTAACAGTATTTCAAATCAATTTGCTCCAAGTTTCTGATATCTCACCAGGTTGATTAAAGATTGCACATTAGAGGCTTAAAGGATGACAAAGTCAGTAAGTGGATAGCGACGTCCTGTTGTCAAAACAGACATTCCTGTCAGAAAAGTTTGGAACAACTTCCCTTTTTTAATGGTGGCTGTAAATCAGGAGACAGCACAGGGAGTCCTACAAACCACTGGGTGGTTTGATCCCAACTCATCTTGCCAATACATTGAAATTATCTCAGCAAGATATTAAAAATCAAGTTTAATCCAGAGGGACAGATATGTCTTTCAGCCCGTCACATCATTTACTAGATTCTGGGTTTGGCATGAAGTTGATTAGACTGTAGGTGGCACTATAGTCCATTTGTGGGTTACATATATCCTGTCCACTGCAGCTATGCATTCCTCTGGTGAGTGTGAAGGTCTGCGGACCACAGCTGCCACAGATTGGGATCTGCAGGATGTGGAAGGGACTCACAGGAGGTCCCACACATGCACGCAGACCCGCTTAAAAAACAATGTAAAATAATTTTTCAATCAATTCAGCATTGCACTGACTGACGTTTACTTCTGAGGGACAAAATCTAACTACGGCTTGATTTGCTTTAAGTCTTTATGTTATAAAGATGTGAGCCTCCCAAACTGACTGTAGACAAATGTAAGTCTCCATAAAGGTAATTCTGTTTCACACACCTGTTCAAATATACTGCTTTTGTTGAGGCAAAAAAGAATCAGAAGGAGGAGATGCTGCATTTACACATACAAACACACCCTCTCCAAAGGCGGTTTGTAGTATTTTTGTGGAAGAGAGCTGAACATGGGAGTAGGTCTGTGAATCAGAAAGGAACGGGTGAGGGCTGGTGACCTGGATATTCTTCAGTGCACACTCAAACACACAGGCATCCCACATGTGAAGGCAGGCAGGCTGCTGCCTTTGAAAGGGGGCCTCATCCAACTGTCCCATGTATGCTTGAGTGATGTCAGCACAACTGTGGAAAGATTCTTTTCCTGTCATACACATGCACACGTGCACTTCCTTATCATACACGATCTCTTCTCACACAAACACACACCATCCAGCTTTCCCATTTTACTATTTTAAAAAACAAATGCACATACTTTTGCTCATAGTGACACACACTCACACAATAAATGTTAGTTTCTGCCCCTCTTTTACTCCCTTACACTCACGCAGACACAAACTTGGCAGGATGTGGAAGCAGAGAAAGGGGCCGAAAGACAACACCGAGATTAGGAGGCTTTTGTCACGGCTCTGTTGCAGACTTTAAAGGCCTTGGCTCCCTTTCCCTCAGCCAGATTTCTTTCTTTTCTCACCCTGTCTGTCCACATCCCTCTCTTTTCACGGGGGGAAGGTAAACATTTGGCACAGAGCTGTAGAGAAAGGGAGGAAAGGTGGACGGGAGGGATGGGTGGAAGAAGGATGGAAGCCGCCTGTTGCCCTTTTTTTGTGTTTTTGTTTTCCTAGTTTTGATGGTGGCTTTGTGGCGGTGTGGAGGATGATTAGAGAGGGAGAGGCTTGCAAACAGAACAGAACTTCAATGCCAGCCAGCCAGGTGTCTGTGTTGTTTCCATCTGTGTGTGTGTGTGTGTGTGTGTGTGTGTGTGTGTGTGTGTGTGTGTGTAATGGATGCATTTGTGCTTTTGTGTTTATAACTGTATGCACATGTTGCATATGCACTTTATTACTTGTCCAGGTGACTGAGCGTATGTAAAGGTATCTCTCATCTTTCTGTGAGCAGATGTGCGTATGTTTTTTTTCCAGGTGTGTGTGTAAGTGTGTGTAAGTGTGTGTATGTGTGTGTGTGTGGGTGTGTGGTTGTGAGTCCTTCATGGTCACTGACTCCTTTCACCTGAGTGCTCCTTTCACATTGTAAAGGCAGTTGATGGTAAACGGCTCTTTGGACAGCTTTTCTTCGTCACCAACCACAGCTGCTGTTGACTCAAGCACCCAGGAATCTCCTCCATGGGTTCACACCCATTTAACCAGCCAACTGCGGAGCAGAACCTTCCGCCAGAAGGAATAATTCAAGGGCAGAAGGTCCAAAATATGTGACCTGGGTTTAAACATATTAATGTCAAAACATAGCCATTGTACTGGCCAGAGGAAGTGAGGATACAAAAGATGAATGAGATGTATTCAGTCATAACTGTGATGTCTTACTTACTCATAGGTAAATTTAGCTGGAAGTTTGCTCACTAGTCAAAGCAAGAAGCACGGTAACTAAAATAAAAAGCAAAACAAAAGATCTTGACATTACTATTTAGAACAAATCTGGCATATAAGCTAGTTTATGACTCTGTACACAAAGCAGTTGTGATTTTGGAAACCTTGCAAGAATGGATCCACCTTTCAAAGTGGCAGTGAGAATACATTTACCTCAAGGAAATAAAGATTCATCCAAAATCTCAGCTGCTCTGGAAAGTCTTTGGTGAATTTGGTTGTTGTCTAAACTCATCGTGTCATCGAGGGTTATCACCGAGCTGAAGATTTTCTTTCCATAATCCTCACCCCCACACCATATACGAAGAACACAAATAAATGGAGGCAAAGATACAGATGTTTAGAGATATAGTCTTCTTCTAAGTGTCAGGTCAGAAAACCAGACAAATTTCTTCTGCTTTCTTTTAAACAACACATGCTGAACATCTGAATTCTTCAGCAGGTTTACAGTATGTGAGTCACGGATGTAAAGAACTTTAGGACAAAACTCCTTAGTTACTGTTGCTATGGAGACATAAACATCATTTAATCCAAATGGATGGATAGATAGACTGATACATATACTCTCTGATCTTGCATTGTCTCTCCATCAAGACAGCTCATCAATCCTCCAATACCATGACATATTATGAAAATCCACCCTTTACATACTTCTCTTAACAGCCCATACAGTCTTTTTTAAGTTTTTTTTTTTCATATCCATAAAAAAAAAACAGCCTTCTTGGGTAAAAACATGAATTATGACAAGATGATTTCAAAATATGCAACCGAGATTACTTCCAAACGGAAGCTATTTTTCAATTGGACCTTTTCACTAGATAAATTAACTGATGTAAATTAAACGCTCTAATGGTTGAAAATACTTGGGCCAATAATCTAAGACTACTATTTTTCTCAACTGCACAAATATGTCTTCTATAGATTCTAATAAAATACAGCTCCCAGTTTTGATTGTGGCCGCATGAGATGCACGATGGAGTTTTGGGGTTTTTCTGTTTCTAATTAATTTGCATTCCAGTAAAATATATCTAACCTACGGCTTGATAGCTGCATGTGTGTTTTAATAAAATCATCTCTTCTCTTTTTTGTAATAAAATTCTCTGCCTGATATAACATGTTATTGCCACTTTTACTGTTTATTGCCTTACATATAAAAAAGAAAGTTGAATCCCCTGCATGGTTTATAAAATGATGCATGAAAATAAACAGAAGATAATTCACTGTGCTGTACTTGAATCATATGTTTTCAGTAAACACACTCTTTACTAACTCAGTTTAATTTGAACAAAGGTTTTTTGATGACTTCAGTGACCAGTCATAGAAGAGATAGATGAAACAGATGGTATCTGGCCTCCTTCTGTCCCATCTTGCAGGATTCTTCAACTTTTCATTTGACACTTCCACACTCCAGCCTGAGCTACGCAGAGCTCAGCACATCTGTCAGCAGCTCAACTCTGTGTCATCCTCCTCCTCCCTGTTTCTCTTCATCTTTCCTCCTCTGCCTGTCCTCCCCATCCTCGTCACAAGTCAATCAAATTTACAGATGATCAGGAGAAAATGAAACAGGAAAAACATACCAGATACAACAGAAGGGAGTTGAATCTCGAGGATGAGCGCAGCCCAAAGAAGTCTCACCTTTGTAACATTTAGTTTTTATCTTTTATCTTTCACGCACGTATATTTCATCTTTCACAGCTGTATTCATAGGATGTGTATTCATCAGGGATCCTGGATCAGTCAAGTCATGTTTAAGGTCATACAAGAGTTATTGCTGATGATCAAGGCAGTGACACATTTTCCTTTTTAGCATGTTTTCATAGTTCTTTTCTTTTCATAACCCCTCAACCTACTGCTCATTCTTTTACCAACTCGGAAAGTTACATAACAACATATGAATATTATTGCTTCCATTCTGTCCAAACATCCGCAGTATGAGACGAGCCTGACTGTCTTTGTGAAGTCTAATAAAATCTAAATTAAATTAGGAACAAAATAGAAGCAGAAATGTGAATCATTGGTCAGTTTTAAACCTAAGGGAATTATCTGTACCTGTGGGATCCATCCATAATGATCAATAAATGTCATTCCTTGTTTATTGTGTTAGTTAAAAGCATCTGCCATTTTCTGTGATGAGATAATATAAAAGACAGCTAACCTTTAATATACAGAGGTTGAAACATAAGCTTCTCTTCAGCATGTTGTCGCTTACTGGGACTTTGTCAAAGGTGCTCAGGATCTTTGGCTGGATTTTTACTTTTCATACTTCCAAGAAAACACAGAAAAACTCTGGAAAACCGATGCTCCCCATTCAACCTGTCTGAGCTTGATTAATTTTTCAAAAGAAACTTTCAGTGGAGAGGTGTGCCATCTTTGTAAGATCATTCCCGTGTAAACCTGATTGCTGCCGAAGGCGCTTTCATCACGTACTACATGCATGGTCTGAATTCCTGTATAAATAAGACAGATCAGTCTTTTAATGAAATAACAAAACATTCTAACAATTGCTTCATCCGAATTTGAAACATGAAGTATGGGTAAATGTTTGTAAAAAAGAATCATTCCAATTGTTTCCAAACCCATCTGCAAGCCATGTTAATTTTCTAATCTGGCCTTAAGTTAACAAACTATGATGGGTGCCTGTTACAAAGCTCAGCCTTGCCAATTAAAAAATAACAGACAAACAAAAAAAACATTAGGTTTTAAGAAGCAGGATTAAAACTAAACGTGGTTAAAAACCTAAATATACAGGAAGCTGTTTCCAACTCAGTCTTTTCTCAATGCCCCTGTCTTTTCAACAGCGTTTACTTTCTTTCATCATCATCCTCTCCTAAATGAGTCACAGAGGAGAGAGGGCTGGTTGTGCATTCACACCCTCCATCTGCATGCAATGCTTGTCCATCTGTCATCTTTTCAGTCAGACATGCTGATGGAGGAAGCGCTGGCTGCGGTTCACACAACTGAAGGGAACAACTATTTAGAGAAGGACACCCACTTCAAGAAAGTCCCCTGGTACTGTTAGGTATCATATTGGACTGAAGAGGAATCTTCCTCTGTGTCTGTTGCAGTTAGAACGGATGCAGCCACACAAACAAATCTGGGATTTTTAAAGACTGAAAAATATTTAATTTAAGAGCAGGAAGAAAGACACGATCACTTTCTTTTTTTAATGGTACCAATAACATGATTACAATGGAAGGGAGACAATTTTTAATCTAAATGAGGATACACTGTACAAGATTGTCGATACAAATATAATTGATAAAATTTGTATAATTTTCAGCACATATACAGTATCTTACATGGTATTTGCTACATAGCTTACATTACGACTCTTAACACAAAATCCATTCATGCAATATAATGCCCAATTATATGGAAAAATAAACATGTCAAAAATATAAATTAGAAACAACTTCTTTTCCAATCTGGACACAATTTAGCATTTACAATGGTTTGTAGGCCAATGTGTATCTAAAGTTTCTGTACTGTCAAAGGCACTCCTACTAAATAACCAAAAGACTATATAACTCCAACACTAATGTCATTCTATGTACATACTAGTGGTAAGTGCACATACAGTATACACAGTTTGTTTAGTAGCAGTCCATTAGCTTTGATGCATTATGACATTATGACTTTAGTGCTTATTCACTGAATGAAAGGAACCGCAATTAAATAAAATGGTCATTTTTGACAATCATGCCTTATTCTAAAGAGCGAGGATATCTTACGGTAAAATGTACACAGTTCAGTTATTTCACAGGGTGAGCAGATGTTCTGTAAGAAAAAAAAGCATTCTTAGATAATATGGCAAACAGGCAAAGATAAGCTATTTTCAGTCAAAGCTGGTGGCACAGAGGCGTTTACATGAAATCCCTTTGGAGATGCACCACAAGCATTTTAGACAGCGCAATCAGCAACAGAACAGAAACAGAAGAAGGAAACTCGGCGAGAAAAACAGTCAGATTTTTAAAGATTTGCAATGAGCATTGTTGATTTAACATTGTGCTTAACTGGAGTAAAATAAGAAAAGGAACTTCACAGGTATCAAACTCATTGTCTTACAAAAAGAAGAAAGCAAATAGAGGCTTGAAGCTGTCCCGTTTTACTTTTGAAAACATATCAGGGATTAACATGGCAATAAAAACGAATATTTAAGAAATTCTTTATAAAAATATATTTGTACATTGTCCTTCTTTAAAGATTTATGTGCAAAAATAAATGGTGATGAAAAAAAACTGAGCAAAACTGATATTGCTAGATGAATTTAATCTATGATTTTTTTGTCGTGTGGTTCATTAAATACCCTCTGTTGATTATCTTAGATCTCATTTATATTTCACATCAATACATTTCTTGAGTTTTCTTTAAAATTCCTTTACGTCTAAACTTGTCGTCTCACTGTTTCACCTACAGTTGGCCAAACATGTCCTCCAGTGAGTGCTAGAAAACAGCTGAAACCCAAATCTACTCTTAGCACATCTTCTTTTTATACAGTTTTTTATTTAGTGGTTAGATTTATAAGCACATACACACAAACATAGAGAAGAGATGGACACCAGAGAATAAGCAGAAGAAAATCTGAGAACCCCTAACCCTAACCCTCTGTGATGAGGTTGGTTGCAGATAATACATCCCAGCATCTACCAGGAGAGCTAAAAGCTTTGATACACAGAGAGGAAATTAACCAAGAATCATCTAAATAAATGAAAAGAAAAAAAAGAGGTATAACAACGCTTTACAAATATCACAAGTGATCTTGTGACTTTAGTATAAAGAAATCTTTGGATTTTGGAATTTTAGCAGTAATATATAGCTATTTCAATTCACAAAATGTTAAGTTTCTTACCTGAGCTTCAGTTGATATAAAAAACAGGTTAATGTAATATCAATTTGTCCTAATTATTTTACTTATACAGTGAAGTTGATGATACATTTACAGATGTTTCTGGTGTTTTTTGGGATGGACCGCTGCCTTGCTAGATTTTAGCTGGGTTACTGTTTGGAACTGAATAAAACTTCATTCTATAATGAAAATGAAAAATGCTCTAACTGTGTGCAGCAGCATGTGGGAAATATCAAACATTGTTTTTAGAAACCCTTGAATGTCTTGGGAAGGTCTGATTAGCCACAAAAACAGACTTGTGAAAGTACTCAATTGGTGTGTTGTGTGGGAATTTCAGGTGGGATTGATATTCGACAAAACTAATGAAAGAGAAAGAAAATCTGCATGCAAGTCAATTACATAAATTTGTGGATGTCTTCATTTAAAATGTTTCTCAAAAGGGTCAGAAAACATACAGGATAAAATATCCAAGGCACATTTTTGAATGAACAAAGAAATGATAAAATGTCCCAGGTATCGTACAGCACTAAGAGTAGTTGATGTTCTCGGAGTGCTAGTGAGTTGATGCTTATTGTATGGGGCAATAAAACTTACTGGAATTTTTTTTTTTTTATAAAAACATTGATATTTGATACAGTTTTAAGCTGCTTCCAATCAAAATTTCCCAAATGAGAATGAAAATTATTTTTGAACCAGATTGATTTAAGCTCCCTACTGTAGATGTTGTGACAGAAGAATCTGTGAAATATCTGGTGAATCATTGTTGAGAGACAAAATCTTGAAATAATGCGAGAAAAAACCATGATATCCATCATTCAGATCTCTTTCATATTCAGCAAGTGTTGAACAAAAGGGAAAAAAAGAGATGTTGTAAAACAGAAAATGCCAACATTCTCTGGGAAATGAAGGTGCTGGCAATGATAGGATCTGTCAGTCTTTTTTGAACAGGAATTCATCCAATTATTACCATTGTAATCAGTTTTCGGAAACCTCACAGCATTGATTTGCTAAAAATCATTCTACAGGAGGAGATGGAGCCTGTCACTCAGATTGCCTTTTTTTCCACACAGTACCAAGATAGCATCTGGATCTTCTGAACAGCAGCTTTCAGCCCAGCAGATGTAAAAACACTAGTTGCCTTTATTGTTGCCAAGGTTGAGGATGCAGACATTTGGCTTAGGGTTTTTTGTGTGGCTCTGTTAGGCTGATGCCTGAGAATTTAGCTGAAATTAAGCTATTAGATTACAGACAATATATATTCCTTTTTATAGATTACCCTACATGTAAAAGCATGCTAAATGCTGTATTATAATTTCTATTTAAACTATAGGTAGCTATAGCTGAAGCATTTAGTGTGGGTAAGGTGTAGTATTGACATCTAATAAGGAGTTTGCAGTAGAGCACAGAGACAAATGGTGTCTTTTTTATGATATATAATAAACTCCTGATAGAAAGATATTTGGGGATTTTTCCTCTCATAGATCTCATTGGATTGAATAAAGATCTTCTGTCTTTACATTCTTCATTGCTCATGCCTGTAGTAAGTCCAATGACAAGCAACACGTGGCTGCAGTCGAGTTGCGTGATCCCAAGTTTGTGTTTATGAATCCGCGTGGTCTCTTGCATGTTCTTTGCTGTATATATCAGCTTTTAATTGTTACAAATGAGTCTGCGCACAGGAACATGTCTGTGTGAGAGAGAGAGAGGCGTGTGACACGCTACAGCTTGCTTGCCTCATCGCTAACACTGATAGTGAATGTGCTGATGCTGGTGCACTTTCCCGTCCACATGTGAATGTGTGTGCGTGTGAATGTCAGTGTAGATCTTGGGGTAGACCTTGGGAGCCAATCCGGTGCCTCCCTGAGCCAGAAGCAGCTGCTGATGGGCAATGTAGTCCTCGTAGGAAAGGCAATCTTTGTCCCCGTTGGCTGCTTGAGGAGGGAGTGTTGGGCCAGCTCGGTCACGGTTGGCCACAGGCAGACGCTGAGCGGCAGGGAGAGCAGAGGACGATGAAGAAGATGACGAAGAGGAGCAGGTACGTTTTGATTGGCAGAACCAGAGGAGGGCAGTGACTAAAATGAAGGCGACACCTGCTGGTATCCCAATGATGACGGGCCAGGGAAGTGTTGTGGATGTTGGTGTTGGGACAGAGCTTGGCTGTTGCTTTCGATCTGCAAAAGAAATGAGAAACGAAGAAATTAACAACAGGTGAAATAATATCTTAAATTATTCTAAATCAAAATACTTTAGCCTTGACTGTTATGTATAAACCTTATTGAGCCAGTAAGTTCTGACAGCTAAGCAGATCCAATAGTAACCACTGATCTTCATCTACATCGCCTATACTATAAAGCGATAAAATGAAATCATTCAAATAATTGATCTCTTTTTTTGGTTTTTGTCTGGCTGGTTTCCACCTCTTCCTCTACTAACCTGGGAGCACAGTGAGGTAGGCGCTCCTGAAGCTGTAGCCCATAGTATTGGCTCCCAGGCAGATATACATGCCGGCATCTTCCTCCTTGGCTCTGGTTATTAGCAGCTTGTTAAGGTAGGAACCATCCGGTCGTGACCAAACCTCTCCTGTAGGCAGCACCACAAAGCGATGGTCTCCAACCTGTGAATGAACCCAAAGAAAGTTATTAAATCATTTTGTTCAAAAGTAAACAATCTCAGAGGAGTTTGGTAGATGGTATCTACCTCTATGGTAGAGTTGAATTTATTCTCATCGCCAGGTTCAACTCTTTTGAGCCACTGGATGACCGGCTTGACGTCGCTGCGGACTTTACACTGGAAAGATGTGGTTCCTCCGTAGTCCACAGTGGTGTTGACCGGGTGAGTACCAGTTAGGATGGGCTTAGAGTTGGTACGCTCTGAGGCAAGATATACAAAATAGACAAACATGCAGAAACAAAAGTTAGATGTTATACATTTATTGCTATTTATGAGTCATTTAGCAAGAAAAACAAAAAACTATCAAGCTGAATAGCATAAAATTAGGTGGAAAAGAGGAGGAAATACAGAGGAAGAACTGGATTATAATTAGAAACCATTTGTTGTATTTAACACTGTATCACCCATCTCTACTGAGGGAAAAGTGTAGTAGTATTTTTTTCTTACTTCATTGAGTAAAACAATAAACCTGACAGATACATTCAATTCAAACTCAATATGGAAAAGTTGCTGTCTTAATTTTCCCAATTTTCAATTTATTTGCAGTGTTACTGATTCAGCTGTGCTTATTTTCATCCTAATCCTTTTTTAAAACTTGTTACGTATGCACAGTACATTCTGAATGCATCTGTTAATTTTGCTACCCATGGTGAAATGCAATGGAAAGACAGTCAACGCTAATTCAGCTAACATGCAAAAACAAAGATGGGCGAAAAAGGGAAATCTGCATTTAAAGTGTCAAATCTCAAACTTCTTTTAGTCCAAGGTTTCTGCTCAACTGTACTAAACTATCTCCACTTTCAGTTTATGTACTATCCATTAAGTATTTATTCTGCCCGGGACTTCTCTCCTATAGTTACGCTTGACTGACAGCTGATTGAATCTCAACTGATAGAGAAAATGTCATATTTGACATGAGCAACCAGGAGTTTGATTTACTTCCTTTTTATTTGCGTGTGTGTGTGGAAAAGTGTGAGTGTGTAATTGTCCTTCAGGAAAGACTACAGCTGTAGTTTAATGTAGAGCAGATGTGGCGAGTGAGGCAAGCGTCAAGAGAGCTAGTTTGAGCCTCTCAACAGAGCAGTAACATTCGATAACACACAGTTCAGGGTGAACACACACACGCACACACACAAATTCAAGCCCAACTCTCCACCAAACTCTCCAACATTAAATCATCGAGCCTCACAACAGCTCATACAGCCTGCAAACACAAGCTAACGCATCAACACCCACCCACAACTCATCACACCACACATTCTGCTCCCAACATTATAACAAGACCTTTTTTAGATGAAAACTGGCTCACCTTCCAAACCAAAATCCTGCCGAACATTCTTTCTTGCTTGAATGATGTTTACTGACAACACTGGAGGTGATCAATACATGTCACTGAAACAAGGCTTTTAAAGCTATTTAAAACTTCTATTCTTGGCACAGCTCATAAGCCAGGAAGCTGCAGAATGTGAGGACTTGCAATTAAGTTTGCTATTAACCATAATAACTAAAATACATGAAAGTGAGATTAGATTTGCTTTATTACTACAGATAGAACCATTCATCATGTAATACAGATAACGCCCTAGAAATCTGTTGTCATCTTGCTTCCTTTCCGTTGGTTTCCTTTTCATTCCACTCCTCACTGGCTGCAAATTCTTTACCAACAAATGATTCAAAAGGCTAAACAGTTATGATGTTTTTGATTATATGATCTTAGATCTTATCCATAATCACTGCATTGTAAGCTAAAATGGAAACAAATGCTACTATCTAGTCCAAAAGGCCTTTCAGTAAAACACATAGCGTGTACTGCATACTGTAATGTTTATGATTGGGTGGAAGGAATTATTTTTGTTATATACCGGTTGGAAAGCTACAGACCTCACATAACCACATACATGTATTGAAAAAAAAAAAAAAAAAAAATTAACATGTGGTTAACATTTTATGAAGAATATTTTCATGATGCTGCTACATCACAGAATACATCAACTACACATCAATAGTGACTTGCCTGGATACCAGATGATTCAACAAACCTCAAAACATGAGTAAATGAGTAAATGTAAATTTTGGGTGCTCAAGACTACAGAAAAAACCTAAACTATAAATCAAATAACTATCAAATATAAGCTACATAACAATCAATCATGAAAATATGGTAAACCTAATTTGCCGTCATCCCTTAAAAGTAACCTCAAAAGTTGTGGATTTGTGGATTGTATGTGTAGATTCTGTTTCACGGGTAATTAGTCAGGTTGGGTAACATTTGATGGGTAACACTATCTATTTCCATATAAAAACAGCAAATTACATAAGAGTTAGGTGGCATTTTTTTCATATCTAGAGAAAATGGGAGTTTTGGCTGGTATGATAAAACTTTTCATATAGTCTCTTCTTTAGTCAATATTTTCTTAAGATATCTAATTTGACTGTTGAAAGTCCAACTTCCCACAAATATGTCAACATAAGTATAAAAAAATGTATTTGCGAAAAAAAAGATCAGCAGATTTGAGAATTGAATCTACAAAGTACAGGAATAGCTGCATAAGTGTATCTGTTTTTCATTTTTTCTTTGTGCAATGTTTTTGCTTTTCTACTGAGGAAATGTGGCACATTCTTTTAAAAGTACAGGACTGGAAGGTTGTTCCTCAAATGAAGATTTACCTAATGGCTAAAGTTTTTTCTACTTTACTGACTTCCATCTTTTTTTTCTTTCCAACAAAGAACTGGTGACTCACGTATGACTTCCACTTTGTAGGTGGCATTGATCGCTCCTGCCCTGTTGGACACGTGGCAGGTGTACCTCCCGCTGTGCTTGGGCATCAAGTTCTTCAGACTCAGAGTCCACTTTTTCTTCTTGCCGTCCCCTCCTGGTCTGCCATCCTCATCTACCAGTGGGCTGCTGTCCTTCAGCCAGACAATGTCCGGGCGAGGGTTACCGCTTGCCGTGCACTTCAGGCGTACAGAGCTGCCTACTGGGCGCGCAATGACGCGTTTCCGCATCTTTGCTGGCTGGGTGAAACGTGGACGAACTGTAGTTGTAAAGGAGATTAAAAAAGATAAGTGAGAGCAAGATCTACTCAGTCTGGAGTCACAGCAGATAAAAATGTCTTTCAAGAATACAAGAGAAAAGAAGTAGATACCCTTGTTCTGTCTCAGTCAGTGGCAGGTAGGAAAAAAAAGGTGGAGAAAGGAACAGAGTTATAAGTAGAAGTAAATGGTTTATGGAGCAGGTTTATATTTACAAGCAGTCTTTTGTTCTACAGAGCAGCAGAAGCCGAACAGATTGGGAAAAATAGTGGAATTCACAGAAAATTCCAAAGTGGCAGTTTTATTAGACATAAAGAGGAATCAAAGCCATGTTATCTGACAAGACTGTGACACAGAAAGAGGTTTCAGAAATCTTTCAGCCCTCTTGAGTTACGCTGCTTAGAAAAGTAGCTTTAAAATATGAATTTCCACTAAAATGCTTTTAAAAACCTCTTATGATCACACAGAGCCTTTACAAACTGAGCAATCATGTTCATTACGATCTAAATCTGATGATTTGTGTTTGAACCCTTGTTTCTTCATGCTGACATCTGCTGCAATTGCTGGGATTGTAAATTAATTTTCTGCCCCACAAACACTCATCACTGGGGTGTAACCTTCCATTATACAGCGTGAAATCAGTTTCTTTGAAGTTAATTATAATCTGCATCAATGCACAAGCTTGCACAAGTTTTGTATGAAAAGGCTTTTGGTTTTCAGGGTTACAACATACTTAGACATGATTTCAGGAAATATGTAACCAAGGATAATGGATAAGAAATGAGTTGAATAAACTGAGGACTGAGCATGAGACTTAGGTCGCACATTTTTTGCAGTGCTAGGAGCAGCAGGAAGGTTGAAGTCATTGCTGCAGGCAGTGCCAAGATTTCAGTGTTGTGCTGTAACAACATATGGCAGAGCGCCTCCTGGTATATACAATCTAATTTGCCGTAATAAACCCTAATTGTTTTGTTTGAGAAATAATTCTGAATCACTTCCTCTTCTCCCTGACACAAAAGACTCACTTACAAACATATGAACTAGACCACGCACCGGATTCTGCATTTTCCACTGATCCAGCATATCTTGTGCCTGGTTTTCACTCCTTTCTTCTGTTCTTAAAAACGTCCTGCGCTAGACCATAAATTAAGCATCCATGGAAGCTGGTTGTTGAAATTAGAAAGCCACTAGCGGACCAAGTTAAGTTGCTTTGAATAATAGCCAGCTTCTATCTCAGCCGCACACCAAACATCCATCTATGCAAATACTTTCTTATAAAGCATGAAATGGCCTGTTAACCCCATACACCCATCACTTATGTGACTTAACTTCATCTGGCTCTTTGGATTAACATATTCTTCCTCTGTAATAAATATAATAGCTGGACATTAACCCATACTTATCTAAACCCAGGAGTATATTTAAACACAGAGACCCTGTTTTAAAAAAAACAGAACAATCAGTGAAAACAGATCAAAGAGGAAGAAAATATCCAGCAGGGAGAGGAGAGGAAATCATTCACAAGAGCACGCTTGATTTTATAGCCCCCATGTTCCAACCACAGCAGATAGCCATCAGCCGGGGCGATAAATCAGCGTGAAACTACTGCAGTTGCATCTCTTTCTTTAGACACAGTTATTATTCCAGCTCTGGATAAACAAATAGGGAGAAGAGTTATGTGACGGCTTTGTGACGCTCAAATTGGGAGATTTCAGTACAGCTGCATTACTCAGTGTAATATAGCTCTCTGTCGACAGGCCTGGAGCTGGGCAGGATGACAAAACAAACATACCGGAAAGGCTTTTAAGTCTCGCCTTTGTGCCCTCCGAGTCTGAGAAAAGCTACTGGACTACAGCTGAACTGTTACCAGACAGGCTCAATAGATCTAACAGAGAGCGAAGAAAGAGAGTCATGGTTTAACATTGGGCTCTCGATTATTGCATGAATTGAGCGATGTAGTGGCTTAGGCTGAGATTAATTATGAAGAAAAGGGAAAAGATAAGGCAAAGCAGGAAAGACTGCATGATGCAAATTTAGAAAGGTGTAATCTAACTGAATTGATTCATATAGTTAAAGCTGAATCATAATAAAATATGAAAATAGATGGAGATAGAGCGAGTGCAGTTCATGTCAAGGTTAGCACAATACTGACAGAATGCTAAAAACAGAAGATTAAAAATTTAAGCGATGGCAGAAATTTTGAGAACAAAGAGAAAAATAGACTGAGTTAAAACAATAAAAAGTAAAGGTAAAAGAGAGGGCACACAAGCAGAAAGAAAGAAAAACACTTGCAGAGGAAAAGGGGGAATTGAGAGAGTGGTGATAGAGAGAGAGAGAGAAGAGGGGAGAAGGTGAGAGCCAGAGCGAGCGAAAGGGCAGGCTTGTTCTGGGTCTCAGGGGCCACTTCAACGCCACACTTCACAGTGTAAAAATACTGCTGACCCTCTGACTGACGCCTTTGATCAGACAGTGTGCCAGAGAGAGAGTGTGAAGGGGAGACTCCGTATGAGAAAAAGAACCTTGTCAAATCTAGCATGGATTTTGGACACTAAGACAGCAGAGATTTCAGCTAATTTTAGTTAATCTTAACATGAGTAGTTTTGGTGATAACTGTGTAAACTACATTACAGATTTCCATCAGGATTTAGATGCTGGTTTGAGTTTAATTTAGCTTAGTTTCATGCTGAGATAGAAACATTTGATACTAGTTCCATATCTGCGCAATAGGTAAGGGGCCAAAAAGTTTAGGAGGTGTGAGAAGCTGTCAGCCAAGATGCTCACTTAAATATTGTAAACGCTGGGTCAAAGGATTCGCAATGAAAAATAAAGAGTCAGTAATGTAACAAATCATAATGGTTCCATTCAAATTATTGCTCTGGTAAACAAGATTTGGGCCTTTTTTGTTGATCCATGTAGCTGCTCGTTGATGGTTAGTTCTTCTCTTGATCTAACTCCTTGTGAACTCACTATGTTTTGGACTTTTTAAGTTATTTTCCAAAAACTAAGTGATACTAATATTCCCTACAAGATGCTACACAACGTTTAGTAAGTTTAATCATCTGTTTGGTGTTTTCCCAGTGAAGTGATCTCAGTTTTTTTCAGAAGTGTGAATTTTACAACAGAGAAACAGAGTATAAAATGAAAGAAATAAAAAAATGTATGTATTTTACTTTTTTGTCCATAAATGTTGATTTAAGTTGTATTTATGAGAAAAATGACAGAATACGTTGGTTTATGTGCAGTTGGATGTATTGTAGTTAACTGACTGTAGAGCTTTCATTAAGCTGGTACAGAAGCCTCTGGCAGTGCTGTGACCTTCACCAACATCCCCCCAAAAGTAGTGAGACCTGACTTTACTCATTTGAATAAATATAGAAACAAAGTCATTTACATATAAATAAAAATAAATTTATTCTACACAGCCTTATGTAGACAATCAGTAAGCCATATTGGGTAGTAAAAGGGTCAGATTTGATTCATGGTCTGGCAACACATCATCTTATGTATAAGCATAGGAGAAAATGTCAGACTTCACAGTTGATCAGTGACAGTCGGATGTTAAATCTCTTATTCATGCTGGCTCCAGTGCAAATGAGTCAGAGATATTTAGCCCGTACAGCATATACAGTACAACCTGTAGATACTGCATGCATGGTTAAAAAAAAGTACATAAGGTAGGTGAATGTACAACACATACAAGTGCAAGATGTTGAGTGCACTTTAAAGTTACTGGGAAGGAAAATGCGCAGAGCCTGCTGTTTCCCTGTTTTTCTGGATCTTTCCACTCATCTAGGAAAACTGTCAACTGACACTTGCAACATACCAAACTCGCTGATAAGAGAGAGCAATCACTGCTATTGTTTTAACTGTATAAATGATGCACATCTATTATAAAGCAAAGTGAGGTGAATGTAAAATGAATATCATCAGGTGTCGGTTACTTTAGATAATCATGCAATGGAAGGTCCTTGTAAGGAGAAGCAACGATTTGAGTTCAGTTAAAAAAAAAAAATTATTAACATTATATCATTAACACTTATTGACCTTTATCGTGGAGAAGACACACAGAAAAATGGGAAAAGAAATTGTTTGATGCAAGGCTAAACAACAAGCAAAGACATAAAGGTTAAGTAATGTGACAATGGGGTCCAGGGATACTTGGGAGGGAGGGAAAGGAAGGAATGTGTCCCACCAAATCACACCTCACACAAAGAGACCGCTCTCCACTCTCTCAGAGCCAATTACTAACACAAACAGCCACCCTGATTGTGTGTCTGTGCATATTTATGTCTGTGATCATATACCCTCACCTTCTGTCTGCTTAGTGTTTACTTTCCAATCTTCTACTGTACATTTCAAAGTACTATCTCAGCTATTTCAAGTATCACTACCAGGCATTACTCACATTTATGTTTATGCTCAGGCAGTAATAAGATTATGACAAGATAGAAAAAAGAAGTGAATAGTTACCCAGTTTCCCAGCCAGCTCTGGGGTGTGCTCAGAGTCACCCATGGCTGCCTTTATTCCACCTCTTGAACCGGAGTCATCTGGTCAGAGAAAAACAAGAAGCAACATTAGCAAACTGACAAGTGAGACTAAAAAACTAAATGATTTGTTAAGACTAAGCTGCAAGTGACAAATTATTTCTACATCAATTGTTACCGTCTGATTACAATAATTACCACGTAATAAAAACAGCATAAAGCTTCTTGAGTTGGTACAAGCAAGGTGTTTCTGTTTTCCATCGTCACGTCATAGTCGTTTTACATGATGCAGCTCCTCTAGCGTGCAGCCATCAGCTATGATCATTTGCACAACATAAATGAAAGAAATTCTAATAATAATACCAAACCTCAGCTGCAATAGATATAAACAGGTGGTCAGGGAAGCAGACCGATGGGAAGACAAGTGGCACAAACCATAAATTCTGTAATACAAGCATAAATGTGGTGATTCTTGGTTAAACCAAAAAAGATTAATGATAAATAATACAAGTCAATTTGTCTGTTTGGATGACTTTACGAATGGGGATTGTTGCTGCAAATTTCTAATGAGAAACGGCATTTATAATCAACACATTAACCCTGCTTCTTGTGCTCCAATTTTAACCCTTAAATACTTAATTCCTGATTCGGGATTCTGAAAAGTCAGATCCCAAATTTGGGCTTCAGTCTTCTTCTCCTCCCTCTTTCTAAAAAAATAAATAAAAAAATCATATTGTATGTTTAATCACACTACAATATTGTATTGCATTCGTCTGTATCAGGTTTCCTCCCTCAGCATGTCCTCCCACATTGATTATCAAAAAAGATAAAAACATCTGTGTGTGCCTTTAAGTCAAGAAACACTTTAAGATGGAATCAATGTATCCAAGGGGCCCTTTATAAGGGATAGTGCTCTGATGCAGCCTAATATCAGGTCTGTCAGAATACATGTGGGGATGGGGGTATGCGGTTAACTTGGCTTGAACCTAAACTTCAAGCAAAACCTGATGGTAGTTATGGAAGGAAAGAAAAGGGAATCAAACACTCTTGGACCACCTGCATGAAGTATCAGGATGTGTGTGTATGTGTGTGTGTGTGTGTGTGTATAGCTGTAAATTTATCTGTTTATCATGCATGTTGGTACACAAAAATGATTTTTGGGGAATTTTAGAAGACCACCTGTGAGGGCAGTGTTAAATACAGCGCCAAATGCCTTTAAAGTATCACTATTTGGATGATGGAATAAAAGGCACATCTGAAATGCAAATACGAGGCATGACCTGCATCCTAAGGACCGGTATTAATAGCATCCTGGCAGGCCACGTGGTGCAGGCCCTGTGTGAGTGCGATATGAATTCCTGCATGGGTGTGTCGCTGCATGTGTCTTGGCATTATTCAACTAAATGGTAACTTGAGGTGCCAGTATTCCAGTCAAACCGCACTTCTCATTCCCTCTGTCAGACTCCCCCTTCATCCCTCCCTCTTGCCACATGCACGGCGAGTTCTGAGAAAGGGCAGTGCTTTTGAAGCCCAGCGGCATGGGGGTCTAATCTGAAGGGGGAACATGGTTTAGCACTCTTAGCAGAAAGCAGACCCTTCCCCCTGCCTCGTGCGAGACTGTAAACTTACTTGGCTAACCCTGTGAAGACAAACTCAGAGATGGGCTGATCCAAATCCACTGACTATTAAAATGCACCATACAGTGCATCCAATATATTCAAGTATTGTCACAGATTAAAATAAATTAATTTAGTTATAAGTTACAAAAGATCTGCTGCCATAATACATGATCATTTTGGACACAAGCAGAATCAGAAAAGAGAGCTTAAAAGTAAGAAGATTAAATCTGCATTCTCCAAACTTTTGCAACATTTACATCTACACCAGTACTGCTTTTTTGGAGTATCCTGATAATGTGTTGCACATTCACTCATAATATTTTACTTAGAGATGCTGGAGAAGAAGACTCTGGTTCAGGATCTGGTTGTGACTACTAATGTTGATGTAAATGCATCATCTTTCAAAAAATAAAAGCAGAAATAAATTTACTATGTACTGAACCTCTTTGTGCACATCAAAAGTAAAATTGCCATTCAAAAGCAAGTACGCTGTACAAATCAATTAATTGAAAGAGAAAAGGTAACATTAATGGCTTGTGTAAATGTCAGTCTGAGCGGTGGAACAAGCTGATACTGTCAGGCACCAAAGTTTCTGCCACGTGATTTAGGGGGACCCAAAAGGGGAACAATGCATGTTAAGGAGTTTTCATACTCTCCTGAAACCAATTATAGTAAGAAAATAATTTTAGTGAAGTTTAACAAATCCTGAAAGTTACCTATAGTGTGAGAATTAAACAGATGGAATTTTTATTTTATTTTAGCCTCTTTTAATATTGTAAGTTTATGTTATTTCTTTTTGTCTTACCTGATCTGAAGAAAATGAATATTTTATCCCCTTCTATTTTCTGTAAATGGTCCTGGAATACAAATCTTCCGGAAACCTAAGGTCAGGGTCAACATATTTAAAAATGAGATTATCAGAAGCTGTATCAGATTGTGAGTTATCTCTGTGGGTTGGCATCAGCGAGTGTTCCACTTTCCCCTTTGTTTACATGGCTTTGAGAAATACCAACCAGACAATACTTGTGCTAACTTGTTAACAGGACATTATTACATCTTTGCACATAAATGTATGTTAAAGGTTGAATATGGAGCCATTTTTAATAAAAAGCTATATTTTTTAGAAAATAATACATCCACAGGGCGTTTAGAGGGGTGCAGAGTGAAAGTACAG